>PVIA01003930.1:0-87422 GCA_004024845.1 Tonatia bakeri
GTCTTCTCACCTTTTCTTTTCTTTTCTTTTCTTTTCTTTTCTTTTCTTTTCTTTTCTTTTCTTTTCTTTTCTTTTCTTCTTCCCTTCCCTTCCCTTCCCTTCCCTTCCCTTCTTTCTCTTTTCTTTTTTTACCCCCTTCTTTTGTCCTTCCTTCTTTTTCCCTGTTCTTTTTTATGTCTGGAGCCAGGCTGAAAGCAACAGATCTAAAGTTTCTGTTTTTCCTTATTCATGCAATATTAAGGTTATTAACTAGAAAACTTTAATGCACTTGTTCAATGGTATGGTTCTTTTCTCTGAAGTTGGCTTAATCAATGACTTTATGCAAATTTATTTCACTGCCTACTTTAAGTGTACCTGTTCAGAATAATTGGTAAATAACCAACTGCAATTATTTGGGGACCAAAAAAGAGCCATTGAACATTTGAATCAATTGGTTAAATTTACTTGATGTTAGAAGAGAAGTATTTTTTCCTGATCACTCAGGAACTTTCTGATCCTTCAGCATGTATTTCAGACTGAGAAAGTCATTTTTTATGTTCCTTTCCATCATGATTTATTTTAAATATCAGTGAATGCAATTATATCCATTACATTTCTTATTGTGGAGTAGTATAGGGGTTAAGAACACCAGAATGCCTGAATTTTAATCTCATCCCTTTAATTTACAAGCAAATTATTAAGTTAACAACAAACACGTTAATTAATCTATGTGAGCCTTATTCTGCACATCTGTAAATCCTAACAGTATCTGCCTCATAAAGTTATTTTGATGATTAAATAATGATATGTATATCACATTAGATAGATGGATGGATGAATAGATAGATGCATAGAGAGATACATAGATAGATACAAATAAAAATGATTATTTATAGATAGGAACATACATTTGCATAGTTAAAATCTCAATATTTTTTATTTTTAAATTTTTATTATTTGTAAATATATTTTAATCCTCACCTCAGGATATGATTACTGATTTTAGAGAGAGATGGAGAGAGAGACATACACACAGAGACAGACAGACATCAATGTGAGAAACACTGATTGGTTGTCTCTTGTACATGCCCCAACCAATGAGCTAACCTATAACCTTTTGGTGTATAGGAAGATGCTCCAATCAAGGGAGCCACTCAATCAGAACAAGATGTCATTATCATTAGTAAAAAAATAAATGATGATTTAAAAGTAACTGGTATGATAACATCTAATTATGTAAAAGTTAGGACATACCAGCTGGTCTAAGAAGATTTTCTTTTAATGCCTTTTTTTTATTTTTGTGAAGTGTAATGTACTGAAAATCAACCAAGCCAACACCAGTACATTTTCTTCCCATGGGTTTTTTCTTAGACAGTTTAGTTCAGCAATGTGATTTTCACATTTTGTCTTGTCGTCTGTTACTATCATAGAATGTCAAATTCAGCTCACACCTTCTTTTGCAAGACTGAGCTTGCTGAAATCTGTTCATCTTTCCTAATACCATGAAATATAAATAGGCTGTTATGATTTGATGGCCTGTTTCTTTTCATTTATTTGTCACTTACCTGCCTCCAATCCACAGAGTAGGATTCCATATATAACTTAAGCCAGCTCTGGGTTATACCCCAAATTTCAGAGCATAAAAGTCTTTTTATTTTTAATTGATAGAAGGAGAAGGATGGGCAAAAAAGATGTTAAAGATTTGTTCTGAAATGACAATGAATTATTTTGAAAAAGCAATGCTCTTGCCCGTGTAGATGACTAGCAGTGTAGTGTGACCATCCCAGCACATAGGACAAGAAAGTGGGCTTTAACTGCAGTTCTGCACTAACATAGCTTTGATCTTGGATAAGTCATTTCTTCACTGCTTTCACCTGCAAAAATGAGAATTCAACTAAACTGTCACGAAAGCCATTTTCTATTTTGAAATTCTACTCTATTTAGCCTCTAGGCTTTAATTCTACTCTATTTAGCCTCTAGGTTGAAAGGGAGAAAATGTAGCTATTTATCCTGTAACTTTTTTAATCCTCACCCAAGGATATCTTTATTGATTTATAGAGAAAGAAGAAGGGAGGGCAGGAGGGAGGGGGGAGTGAGAGATGGATAGATAGATAGAGGGAGAGAGAGAAATTGATATGAGAGATAAACATTAATTGGTTACCTCCTGTACCTGTGCCAACAGAGTTTGAAACCTCAGCCTAGGTGTGTGCTCTGACTGGGAATCAAACCCCCAAACGTTTGGTGTATGGGACTCTGCTTTAACCAACTGGTTAGCACAGTTGAGCCACCTGGGAAGGGGTACCCTATAAATTTTGAGGCAACTGGATCACAAAGGTGGAGTGTTTGTATTTTTTTCTGAAATGCATGTAGTGAAATACAAAACCTGTGGCTTCCAGCTAAGGTGTGTCATCGTCATCTTTCGTGACGCAGGGTGCTCCATTTTGGAAGTAACACTAGCCTACTTCTGATGGTAAAAACATTGACGGCAAATTATATGTAATTTTAAAATCAATTTTTGTCAAGGTAGGAAACTTTAAAAATTTTAATGTTAAAAGTATGAGTTGTTTTTTTTTAAATATATATCATTTATAAGTGGAATTTCAGTCATAAAAAGACAAGTTGGAGTAAGACCAAAACTAGATTTTTTGGGGAGTGTGTGTGAGGAGGGTCTTGAAATCCGAAACCATCTATCTATTTATCTAGCATTGAAAATCTAGACATAATTTATAGTGAGATGAAGTGCTTATACTGCATGTTCTTTTTGCCCATGTAGAAAATAATTTTGGCACATGGCTCTTTGAAGGTTATTTGTGTTCTTTACAACACATTTGACTTTGAATATAAAAAATCAGATCGCATGTGATTTTAAAATAAGCAGGTGATGTGAACAGCAAACATACTTTATGCTACAAGGATAAACTACTAAGTAACAATATGTGTGACATTTAATTTTGTTGCCTTCTTTTTGTTTTTCTTGGGAAAGTTATTTATAGATTTTGTGGTTATTCATGAAACCATATGTGATGGTTGCTCCCTGTCATTTAGGGCTCTGAAAGGATGTTCTTTGTTCGTGTCTCACCATAACCATTTGGCATGGGCATCCTGGGGTCTGGATCTGTGGACTGTCTCCATGAGCTACATACCAGGAACTAAGCCAATAAAGTCAGAGTGATGCTGCCTTCTATTAAGTGACCTGAGGTGTAGTATATAAAGGGAGGTTAGGGGGCACTGTTGATTTGTCCACCATCGCCAGTGGACTGGAAAGACCTGGTTTTATATCAAGGTGACTTAGGGCAATCAATGTCTTTAAGGAAATCAGTGAACACATAGTTTATGATTTAAGATGTGAGCTGGGTTTTTTTTTTTTTTTTTTGAGAGCCACTAGATAGCAGTGATTGCATGTTTTGATGAACTTGGAGGAAATTAACACTTTTTGGGGAGGGTGGGAGCCCTGGGTGTGACAGTATGACAAAGACTCACTGAGGACTGCTTGCCAGGTGCCTCATTTTAGATGTGGAATAGGTCAGCAACTATACACTATAGTGACCAGAGTAATTCTTTTATACTTATTTTAGCTAAAACAACTGATAAAATAATTGTAGTCTTATAGTTTATTAAAGGTAGGATGAATTTAATTTGATCATGCCTCTTAGACTATGTAGGGCAAACATCCCATTTTCAAGGCTTTTGAGACCAAAGGTATTTTATTTCTTCATGTTTACCATAAAACCCTATTGAATAAATATTTTCAACAAAAGTGGGTTTTAAAATCAAGGTTTTACCCATTTCTCTTTTTTAAAATATGTAAGGAATGAGCCACAGACATGTGAAAAAGTGTTTTTTTTTCTTTAATGGAAATCTTGCAGATTATTATATGACTCTGATGGAGGGCAGCAGGATAAGAAAAGGCCATCACTAATGCATCGGAGATTGCCAACATTAAGATATTATTATCTACTTACAAGCATCATTCAGATTTTTAGTGTTTTTAATCTAGTCAGTAAACTGAAACAGATAAGTGATATAAGCCATGTTTTTGCAGACACAGATTCTCAGGAGTGATGGTCCTTTGAGTGATGTATTCAGGTGACCAAGCAAACCCAATGACCTCATCAGGGAATGGGATTTAACATTGGTTTACTTGTGTTTCAGTAAAAGGGCAAGTGCTGCCCCTTTTATAAGGAAGCTGCGTACTTTGTTGAACTTAATCTAATGTGCTCCAATTGCATGCATTTGAGATGATGTCAGTGGCATGCTGCTGGTGTTCAGTGCCCAATTCATGTCACTGGGGGCACTTTTTCCAAGGGAACTTTCCATAGTTGAATTCATACCATGTGTTAATTGTTTCCCACTGCTTGTAGATATTGGAGACTTGGATCAGAGTTAAGAGTCTGATGTTTGTGCACTCATCCCATCTTCAGTGTTGTCCCACAGCTCCTACTCATGGTCCTGCCTGCTTCTTCCTTTGGGGTCTGGAGGGACTTCATGTTTCAGTTCTATAATAGACATCAGGCTTGGGAAGTGGGGGACATTTCATGAGAAGCCACATTTCCAGCCCTCTTTCATTGTGAATAAAGTAGAATAGACTCAGATTACTTCCAGAATCCAATGTGTGCACAATGATTTGGTTGAAATTGAGAACAAACATACAATAACCCCTCTCAGGTACAGATAACTCATATGGAGGGCTGAGTACTTTAATATTGCAACAGTTCAATTCATAAAACTCAGTCAACCTCTGCCTGAGGATGGATTGACTTGGAGCACTGGTTTCACAGGTGGTTCAAGCACATTACCTCAGCAGCCTCTGCCTGCTTTTGACCAGTTATAAGTGGATTTGTGACATTTATGATTTTCCTGTGGCATAGGTTTGTAATGCCAGCACTGAGACAGTGACAAGCCATCTCCTTAAGTCCAGCTAGGGTATGTCATTCCTGGTGACAACTGGTGTACAGAAGCAATGATACACTGGTTTCGTTGTCTAAATTAGGGTCAAAATAACCTGGAAAATGGGAGTGCTCGTATTGACTTTGACCACCTTTTTTTATTGATAACAGAGACAGTGTTAATTAACACTGTTGTCATTTTCCATGTGCACCATTTGTCCATACATAACTCATTTACAGGTCACTGCAGTCTGTAAGTTAGCCTTGTTGTTTCACTCTCACAAATGAGGACTCTGGGGCACAGAAAGGTTAGGAGTTGCCGAGGCTTATGTGGAGCAGTCCAGTATCAGCCGCAGGCAGTCTGAACAGCATCAGCTCTCACCCAGGAGTCCAGGTGAGAATTAAAATCTAGGTTCCAGGAGAACAGTGAGATCCAGCTCCATCACTGTCTTTTTAGTGTACATGAGAAAGAGCTATCCCTGTGCACAATGGAAGTGCTTGTTTATATAGCACAGTCTTGCCTGGTAACAACTAAGTAGGCCACTGTGGGTTTGGGTTGTTGATTCTACATCAATTTTGTGCTGACCAAGATAATTTTATGATGTTTTCCTTATTAGAAAATTGGCAACCTAGGTTAAATTACATATGCTAGTAAATATGGCATATGGCATAAGTAAATCTTATATTACATTTAATATTAATCCTAACATCACATTCCTTAACTATTTGTCATGTTGCAGTTGACCAGTAAATGTGATTTTCAAAGGTTTTAGGAAGTCTTGATTACAATCCCATATGAACGGAGCAGAACATTGTAGAAAATTTAAAGGAACACATGGGGTCAGATCTGTGGTAGCTGGGGAAGCATGTGTATGTCCTGTGGGTGCCGGACTTGGATATTTTCATATGTTGCATTGATGGGGTAGAAGCTGCAAGAATATGTACTTTATTATTGTTAATCTATTTCTTTAATTGTAATATAAAGGAGAACTTTCTCAGCAACAGCTGAATCCAGAGATGGATTGGGTGAGGCACCTCACTATTTGACCTTGGTTCTGATGTCTGGTGACTGTCTTTGTTTTGGAGCAAATGGAAAGTTTGACTTGGTATTTGACAAAAGGATGTAAAAACATTTTTAATCCCTAAGGTCTTTGCTGTAACAATTTTCAGGACTCACTTAGTTCACTCATTAGCTTTTGAAAGGGGAACTGTTTCTAAATCAATTTACAAAGGTGAGAATCCAGCTTATTTTATGACATTTCTTTTGGTTAAATATCCATTCAGCCATCTCCCACTGCCTTTAGAGGAAGTTATCATAAAGTTTGTGTGTGAGAGCTTTGGGAGAAATGCTTACAAGTCTTAGCCGTAACACTACAGTTTAGTAAACATGACTGAATGAAGTTATTGACCAAGTTCCAGCGTTTCCTCAGTGTCTAGAGACAATGACCCCCAACTTAAGGGTTGTTAAGATCAAAGAGGTCAAAGATGATGGGCCAAGATAAGTAACCAACTCATGGTTTATGCTCCTCCCTGAAATAACAAAAAAAATTGGAACAAGTCACTGGACTTGTAAAAAAATTTACAAGTTACTGGATGTCAGGTGATGAACAGTAGTCATCCCTGAGGGATGGGAAACAAATGAGGAGAACCCTGTGGTTGTCTCAGTTTATCTTGAGAGAATTTCCAGACAATAGTACTGGTAGTTCAAGTTAAGTGGGACGGAATCCCTGAGTTAAGGAGATGGGACTGGGAGGATGGGGAGACCATACTAGTGAGAATTTCACATGTTGGCATATGTGAGGACAGAGATGCCCAGAGCCAGTTCACTGCAGATCTATAGAGAGGTCCCCTTGAGCACTCATTTGAGAACTGATCTGCTCATTCTTGTGAAGTAATGGCTGGGGAGCTATAGGGAACCTATCCACGTGGGATGGCAAATGTAGCCCAGCCCTATTGAAAAGTCCAATAGCACGTGGCAGCACATAGGATGCCAAACCCATGGATTGGTTCTCCCATGGAAAATCAGGCCTGCATTATACCTAGGTTGCTTTGTGACTTGCTCTTGCTAAAACTCCCTCACCCTGAGTTGAGGCAGCAAATGCTTACTGCATATCTTTAATTTAACTCCCTGAAGTCTGTGCTAATTCTCCTAAGGATGGAAGTGCAACCAGACCAATCACTCTTATCATTCCCTTGCATTTGCAACATTTTTTTCCTTGTTACTCTGTAAGAAATCATCAGTAACATCCTTCTCATTGCTATCTGTAAGAAATAATTAACTAAAACAAACTTAAGCATAATGAATGAAAACCTTCTTTGATGTATGCTATTAGAAAGCCAATAAAAGCCTGTCAAGGCAAGGGTCGGCACACTCTCCCCTTGAGAGAGTGGCTGGGCCATTCCTTTTTCTCCACAGGACTCAGTAGTCTGTGTGAATTTATCTCGTCTCATTCACAATGCCTAGGACACTATTGGCCAGTGTCTACATCAGGGGGCTGTAGAAAGAGTCATTCCAAAGGATCAGAAGGATCAATGCTTGCTGTTCACATCTGGCTGGGATAGTGCCCATCCCATCAGACAGACTGGGGGCCTTGTCTTTTCCATGGAAGTGGTAGAGTCATCTTTCCCAGCAGTGGAAAAATGCCCTGGACTAGAAAATTCTCCAGTTTTGCTTAAAAAGTCTTAGAAGTGGGACATGAAAGGACCAGGCTCTAAGGTACTCAGTTACTTCCCGGAACAAAGCTCAATAAGATGAACAGAAATACAGAGCTATTTAGCACCTAGCAAGTTAAAATTCACAATGTCTTGTATCCAATTAAAAAAAAACTCACCATGCACGCAAAGAAGCAGAGAAACACAACTGAGAAGGAAAAATGTCAGTCTGTCCAAACTGAACCAGAATTAGCAGAAGTGTGAGATTTAGCAGAAAAGAATGTTAACAGTGATTCTATCTGTATTCTTTGTTCAAAAAATTTAGAAATGGAATATATTGAAAAGGAATCAAGTTGAACTTTTAGACAGCAGAACTATAGTATGTGAGATTAAAGATGGACTTGAAATTGATGTTACTGAAGGAAAAGATAGTAAACTGAAGTTAGCAATAGAAGTTATTCAGAGTGAAACAGAGGGAAAAGGACATTTAAAAAATTAACAGAACGTCAGTGATACATGGGGCAGCTTCACATGGCCTGATATATGTGTAATTGGAGTCCCTGCAAAGTGAGAGACAGAGTATTTGAAGATATAATGAGCAAGAGTTTTCTTAATTAAGTGGAAAATACATAAACTCATGTATCCAAGAAAACCAGTGACTCTCAAGTACAAAGCACATGAAGAAAATGACACCATAATCAAATTTCTCAGATGAATGACAAGGAGAAAATATTAAAAAACAGAGAGAAAAAGAGATACCTTACATACAGAGGAACAAAAAATGACAGATTTTTTTCATCAGAAATAATACAAACAAGAATATGCTGTATGAACATCTTGAAAATGCCAACAGTAGAAAAAACTGTCAACTTGGAATTTTACACTCAGTGAAAGTATCTTTAAAGAATGAAGACAAAGTAAAGATTTTTTTTTCAGGCTTACAGAAGCTGAAAGCTTTTATCACCAGTACACTAGCACAACATGAAATGTTAAATGCAGTCCAAAACCTGGATACAGCCCAAGGTTCATCCACACATACATGAGTAACCTACACTGAGCCTTCCATATGACAAAGTATGACTCAGTCAGGATACACAGCACAGCATAAATGAATCTCAAAATCAATGTGAGTGTATAGAGCTAGACAAATGGTACACATACTTGAGATTCCATTTACATGAAGTGATATGAGAGATGGACACAAACAAATATTAATCTATAGCAATAGAAAGCAGATCAATGCTTCCCTGGGACCCAAGGTGGGTAAGAGGGACTTTGATGGTGGGCAAGGGGCTTCGCCACTCTGATTGTAGTGATGGTCTCACAGTATATGCCAAAACTTATCAGTAGTACATTTAATTTGTAATCCAGTTGTTAGTATAGAGTAGTCAACCTAACTTACCTCTGTGGAGACAGACAGGTGAAAGGTTGCTTAACTGAGGTGGTTAAAAAGTTGCAATAAGCCTCCTGACCATTGGGTTGATCAGGGGTTGGTGCTGGGTCATGTTTTACTCTCTAATACTCCTTTGGGCAGTACTGTGGGTTCCTATGACTTAAAATACCTACTAGGAGACTACTTCCAGTGTTTTTCTTAAGTTCACTTTTCTTTGCTCAGTTCTAGCCTGCATTATTATGTCTTCTTACCCCCACTGACATGGCATTCTCACTGTGCCCATGGCCAAGTTCTTTCTTCTATCCACTGAGAGTCTCCTGTCAGTGCCCTGGCACTATCCACTGCTTTGGTGTTCAGCTTGGAAGAGTGGGCAACATGCCCCCAGCCTCCTGCCCCTCCTTTACCAGTTTTAATCAGTTGTCTCCTTTCCTAGAAGGTGCATCTTCAGTGTGTTCACGTACTGTGTGTACTTGGCTGCAGCCTCTTCTGAGCTTCTGTATCTGGTCTGGACATCTTATGTCTCCATGGCCAGCAGGACCTTTCATACTTAGTCCCCACCCCTTTTCTAGCCTCTGTTCCCTATGATATAGCCTGGTGGTCCTCAGAATAGGACCTCTGTTTAGGCCTAAAAATTATTGATAACTACAAAGAGTGTTTATTATTTGGTTTATATCTATTCATATTTATAGTACTAGACAATTAAATCTGTAGAACTTAAAAATATCATTTAGAAATTCATTAAAAAGAATATTTATCTTAATGTAGATAACATTTTTATGAAAAATAAATTTTACAGAAAAATAGTAAAAAGACATTGTTTTACATTTTTCTAAATACCTTTAATGACTGGCTTGACAAAAGATAGCTAAATTCTCATATTTGTTTCTGCTTTCACACTTGCAATATTATAAACCATGGAGTGTCTGTCTGTCAACTGCAAGCAAATGAAAGTGAAAAGGCAAATGTTATTATATTAAAATAGTTTTGACTTAGCCAAATTCTCTGAGAGTTTTAGGACCTACAGAGGTTCCTGGACCAGACTGAGGAGGAAGGTTCTAGCAGCCACAGTGTTTCCTTTTTTCTTCCTCGATATACCAAAGTCCATCTCCCTTAGAGTCCTCATCAAAATACCCCATGCATTCCTTTCTTCCCCACATTTCTTGATGCCCCCAGCACCCAGCAGACATCTGAACTGCTCCAGGCCCCATCCTCACCCCACCAAGAATGAGCCTGTGATGCTTTGGTAATAACATGCTCTACTTTCTCTTCAAAGTACCTTTCATAATTATAATCACAGAGTGTTTGATCTCACCTCGAAGTTGGATACTGATATTTGTATATAAGACCAAAGACTCCCTCTAGAAGTTACATGGAACATCCATTAATGCCTTATTCATGGCTAAGACTTGTCACTGGGACATTCAGAAGCTAAATGTCAACTTCTTTTGTGTCTCTACCTTTCAGTTTGGACCTTCCTATCTCTGGAACCATGGAGGATAAAATCATATTAGCTGGGGGAGAAATTTCAGGGGACTTGAATTAAGTATGTTTTCTCTTTTTGCCTGGAGCATATGGTTATGGTTAAATATGTTATATTAGAGTAATTTGAATGCGTGTGCAGAAAATCTGTTGTAAGGTTTCTGTGTAAAGTCATTCTGTCTTTCATAGTCCATTGCAACTTGATGATGAGAAAGAGTATATATACATCCTGTGGTCCCGTGTGTCTCATGGCCTAATGCTGCCTTGCACAAAATGGAGTCAGAGCAATAGATTCACTGAGGGAATAAATGAGTTATACCATCCCTATTTATAGGTATTAGTTTCAAGTTTACTATTTGTTTCAGTTAATTTATTAAAATATTTAACTTGTACTTATTAAAAGTCATGTTTATCTTAGTTATTAGTGGTTAGCTAGTGAGTAGCTTGGACTAATGGAATTTTTCTAGACATGTCCCTTATGTTGCATCAGTTTTTCTGGTGTAAATAAGCATTGCCTTTTTTTTTTTCTATTTTCCTTCACAGATAGAACATTTATATTAATACCTATTGGCTTGCAATTAAAACTGTTATCAAATTGGTCACTTTTTGCAGGAGTGTGTATCTGAAAACTTAGGGAAAATATAAAAGGAAAATAATCCTTCAAGTTCAGTGACTTCGGTTGTAGTTATTACTATTAATAAACAACAACTTACCCAGTTTTCAGGAAAAAATAAAAAAGATTTTACTTTTATTTCCCTGGACATCTTAATTCACTTCAGTGTATCTTTTGGGTGCATAGATGATGATAACTTGATATGCTTCTACTTTTGCATCCAATATCATGTAACACCAAAGGAGTGAATAGTCACCTAATAATTTCAACTTCTTTTAAATAACTTACATTAAAATTGGATCATGTTGAGTGTTCTAGCAGCACAATATTGAAGGCCCATGAAGAACTGACTCAAGAGATGTTAAAGTTTGGTGGGTTTTCTCTTACTGAGCACCTGCACTGGTGATTGGCAGGATAGGAACAGAGAAGACACAAGACTTTCTTCTGTCTTTTGTAGAAACATGCCCTGGCTGTATAAATCATATATCTTCCATAGCAGGAGGGAAGTACAGCCCCATGAATGTTAAACAGTCCTTTATTCACTTTTGCATTTAAGGGAAAATGAGTCTTTATTATAGCATCACATTGGGAATGGCAAAACTTAATGTGCCTATTGGTTGAGGACAAGAATTCACACAAGGTTTATCGATTTCATCCTTTTATTTAATAGTTTCTTTTCTTCTTGTTGTTTGAGTAACTTCCAGAAATTTTCCAGACACACACACACATGCATACCCTCACTCAAAATTCATTCATTTCTTCTGTTGAAACACATTACTTAAAATTCTCTGTACATTTTTTAACATAACAATGTATTCTGGAGAACTTTTCATATAGAAAAATTTAGTACACATGGAACAACTTTATACTTCTATGGTAACTTAGAACTTATATGAGAATTTATTTAACTGTAACCTTATTGCTGGACAAATAGGTTATTTTTCAAGGTTATTTTTATTATGAACAATAATTTCTTATGCTTACTTAAGCATATGTGAGTCTAAAAAATTTGTAGAAGTGGGATTGCTGGATTAATGACTGTATTTATTGATAATTTTAATGGAGTCCGCCAAATTGCTGCCCCCAAAATACATAAATTTAAAATTTACCAGTAGTGTTTGAGCATGGCTTATTTCACACACCCTACTTTAAATTTGCTTCCTAATGTGATGAGTGAAAATTAATTTTATACAAAATTAATGTCCATATTTGGCATTCTAAAAATACTTTAATCCATTCAATTTTTTATTATTAGAACTTCTTTTTCCTGCTTTTGTTTATTTTGTCTTTCCTTTCTTACTGATTTACAATAGTTTTATACATATTAACAAAATCGACCCATTCTTTGTCATGCATAATAAAAATAATTATTGATTTTTGATTTGGTTAATTTATTTTTTTTAGATTACTCATTTATAATGTGCCTTTTAGTTTTGTATTATACTTCCAAAAATCTCCAGCATTTCAAAACTGATTCTGACATCAATTGTTTCTTTCTCCTTCTCTCTCTTTCTCTTTTTAAATTTAAAACTTGAATTTATGTAAAATACTTTTGGGGGAGGCACTGAAATTGTAATCTAACACGTTTTTCCCCAAACTAACAGGTGCCTTAGCACTGTATATTGATTGAGTAATTCATCTTTTCCTGAGTACACTTAGTTCTTATTGAGAACTAACACTATAAATTGGCTTCCAACAACTTTGATTTGATCTGATTAACCCTCACAGGGGTGGACTGGGTGGCTCTGCTGATATACCTCACATGCTATGGCAGCCACAAGGGATCCCACTTAATGTCAAACTTGTGGATAGAAATCAGTCTCTTCTGACCACATTCTTTTGCCTAAAGCATCGATTATGCAGCAGACCCAAGGTCTAGGAGCTTGTACATAATACTGCTTCTGATAAGGCCAGGGCAGGGGTGTAGAAGGAGGAAGAATGAAGAACTGATACAAGTTAGGATCAGGGAGTATTTTCTCCTGCAGAATTTTCACCTACTTGGAGACTGTTAATCATGAGTGAAGTTTCAGTGGAGAAGAGATAAGACTCTTAATCAAGCACTAGCTGCTCTGGACAACCAAAGACAGAGATGAGAATAAATGAGGCAGAGGTTGGAGTCTACGTGGCTGAGAAAAACACAAGCCAAGAGGCTTAAGTTTGGGTTAAAACAATATTTTTTTTAACTTATACTCAACATTTGTATTTAAGAGGTGAGAAATGAGCAACCTTTTTTCTCCAGAAATTTTTTCACCTGATTTTATTTGAGATGTGTCATCCAAGTGCTGAGGCTGTTATTTTTTGTCTCTTATTTTTTCCCATAATCTTGAATAATGTTTTTGTAGACGAGGAATTTGTGGAACTAGCTATTGACTTGATTTTAGAACGGGCATCACAGAATATTCATGGTGGCAGCTGAGCAGAACCAGGGTTTGGACATCAATGTTCTTGTGAGAATGATGAGGAAGAGAACTAGTGTCTGAAATGGGCGTTCTGCTAGGGTGTCACTGCTCTAATACAGAAATTATCATTGTGCTAGGTGATTGATAGATGTTACTTTATTATATTTCTGCCCACTGCTGACAAAAATACCTTGTGAAACAATAACAAGTCTTAGCCATCTTAATATTGATGTATACATTTACTATTTATGTATTTCCTAAAAACCAGTTAAATGGTGTAAAGGGATAGAGAAAATATTAGGAAATACATAATGCCTTCTAAATTCAGACTTTGACAAATTAATTTTGTCTCAAATAATTTTATTGGAGTTATGCTAAGATGTTGATATTGTAGCCGTGAGTCAGTCATCGCAGTTCTAGGCACTTAAATAAGAGCATCTTTGTTTCCTCTTGGTTGAAATGTATCTGTAATGTTACATTTAAACATATTTTCTAACTATATACACACAATGTCATAGCCATGCATATATCTGTGTGTTCCTGCAGGAACAAGAAAGAATACAGCATATGTATGCATATATTGAAAGAGAGCTTTCTGAGTGATTTGGGAAATATGAGCTTTTCATATCCATCTTCGGATTTTTATCTTATTTTTAAACTTTGTAGCAAATAAGTCAGAGTGATGTTAAAAGGAAATAACTGTTTTCATGCTTTCAGGAAAACTGTAACAGGAGTATCAGACACTTCAGCCCTTGGGGCTCTTCTTTTTTGGTCTTAAATATAAGAGTTATTGAAATTATAAATCTCAGAGAGGCAGAGAAGATGAGGTGGTCACAGAGGGGATGAGAGAAGGCTGAGAAAGGCCTTTTCTTCAATTCACACGTATTCCCTAGAGGAATTAGAGTTGCTGGAAGGAATACGTGTCCTTTGTTCTAGAATTCTTGGCTGAAGCCCAGTGAGAGGGAACCCTAGTCTTTTATATACCTTGGTTTAAAAGAAAGGATGATATTGTTTTTATGACAAAGTAGAATAAATGATTTATTAAACTTTAATGCCTTAATATCAAGCAAAAATGAAGATGCAGGTGATACCTTCTCTCCCATTAATTTTGCAATTCCTGTCTTTCCTGGCCTTTAAACATATGCATAGAAAATAGTAAAACTCGTGATTCTTGTTTTTTTTTTCCATCTGCCATTGTTTTAAAGTCATTTTTGTGCTTGTGACTGAAGGCATGTCATTAGCTGGAAGAAAACTCACTTAAAAGAACAAGCCTTTGATGTCCAGGCTTCTTTTATCAACCCTAGGGGATGCTGAGGTTTATATTCTCTCTCTCTCTCTCTCTCTCTCTCTCTCTCTCTCTCGAGCTGGAGAGATGGATCTATGCCATTTAGGTCTCATAATTATTGGATAATATTTTCATAGAGAAAGCTTGAGTTTTATACTTGAAAGTACACAAGAGTTGAGTAGAATTCCCAGAATTTTCGCTTATGGGCTGGATTCTTTATTTTCTTTATGAAAGTGGTGGTTGATCTTGTGGACATACTGCCTCTTTTTTAAAGAGACCATTTGTCTGTGCTGGGCTTACAGACATTTCCATGGCCTTCACTAGGGCGACAGAAGCCTAGGTGTGAGACTGTGCAGTCCACTTTGTGTTCTATGACAGACACACAGGAATGATGTCATGGCTTGTGCTAGGAGGTGGTCTAAACACACAAGCAGGCCACAGTGAATGCACACAGGAGGGACTGTGCCTGGGTCTGAAGTTTGCAACACAGTTACTTCATTTACATATTCGGTAATGAGCGTTAGTGAGGAATGGCTCTGTGATGAAGGTCTCTTACCTGTTTTCCCAGGTATATTTGACTATTTTTTTTATAGATTTTATTTATTTATTTTTAGAGAGGGAAGGAAGGGAGAAAGAGAGAGAGAGAGAAACATCAATGTGCGGTTGCTGGGAGACATGGCCTGCAACCTAGGCATGTGCCCTGACTGGGAATCGAACCTGCGATGCCTGGTTCGCAGCCCGCGCTCAATCCACTGAGCTACGCCAGCCAGGGCAGATTTAACTATTTTTTTAAAGTCACCATTTCAGGATGTCTTACAGTCTAATAATATTGTTATAAATCACCTCAAACTGACCCATTGAAAGAAATAATGGCAGTTCAGTTTTCAGGTGACAGACATATTTGTAAAAGTGTGATGGGGAGGCAGATGTGTCACTGTTGTGTTGTGTGAAAAGATCTCGGTGTTTTGTTAAGTTTCCTCTTCCCTGAAGAGGAGAGGGTTATGGCAAATGGCCCAGCTCCTGGATCCCTCCCTTTCTAGCCCGTTCCTCATAGTGGATTCAGACAAAGGACTATGGCGTGGGGTTTACATTAATTAAAGAGTTTAGAGTTGGTAAGGCTTTTCATTTTTTGTCCCTTCAACATTACATTGATAAAAATGGATAAACAAAAGCGTGAAACAGGAGTTTAGATCATCACTGCCTGAAGAGAAGAAACCAGCCATGAAAAAATGAACTGATGTCTGTGCAGTAGACTGTCTTCAAACTGGGAACAGATGCCTCAGAACAGGACTAAGTGCTGCCTGAAGGAGTTCCACTTCATGCCTCCGCCCATTGTACTTTCCCCCCAATGGAAGGTCATCTCTATCTCCATCACCCCCATGCACACTGACTTTAAAGTGTTCTGCTTAAAAAGGAAAACAGAAAACATTGGGTTTGTACCAAGAAATTTATAATAATCTACACATGTAGTGTTAGAAATGAGCAAAGACACCTTTACCTATAAGTTGTCCATGTTTAAAATTCAGTAGATCCATTTAAATTGAATTTATGATCAGGATTTTAATAAACAACAGAACTAAATCATTCTCACCTCTCAGACACAAAAAATAAGAGTTAACTATGTGAGGTGATGGATATGTTAATTATGTTGATCTTGGTAATCATTCCACCATGTATATGTACAGCAAATCATAATGTTGTACACTTTAAATTTGTACGATAATGTTTGTCAATTATTCCTCAATAAATACATAAAATATCCAAATTGAAAAAGAAAAAAAATTAAATTTGATTTTCAAACTGTGTGCTATACTGTGTACATGTTTGAAGTGAGATATCAGTTGTATAGTCATAGAGTAACACTCATTGTTTTTGTACAATAAGTAGCACTCTGCAGAGACTTGTCATCAGTGCCAAAGTTTTGGTCACCATCTCTTGCTGTCACTTGCTATAACATGGAGCTAGGGGTCTCAGAGTGTGAATGAGCCACCTTCAGGGACTATGAACAATGCTGAATCCTTGCCTGCTTCTCTGGAATGAACATTTCAAGTGGTCTGAGGTGGACCTTCCTGTTCCAGGTTTTGAGAAGTGCCATTTCCCTCTTGGTGGCTGTGGTGTCACCATCAACCTGGCTCTGGGAAGCACTGTTACAGAATCTCCTTAAGGACTATCATCTGAGCAAGGGCACATTTCTCCCTTTAAATTGAAGTTAGGTTTATTGGCCTGTGATTCTCTGGTTCATCTCTTGTTCCCCTGTAAATTTGGAAATCACCTGCAGAACATTTTTTTTTTCTTTGAGGCTGCACCTAGAAGTGTGGATGGACCCTTCTCTCACTTTCCCTAACCTGTTATGTGGGGAAGGGAAGCAGAAATGTTCCAGGGCCAAAGTTTTACCAGAATGTACTCACAATGTTCCCGCTACGTTTGTTCTCCTGTTTTCCAAAGGCTGACCTTGTAGTGGCCTCCCCTCATCTCTCTTCACTTTCTCACCCCTGTGCTCAGGCACAGGAAGAATTCAGCTTCCTATTCCATTCTGTTCACTGTCACCTTCTTTCTTCTCCACCCTTTCTGAGAGGCCTTTGCTTCCTGTATGACTGAATGCCCTGAAGTCACTTGCATATGGTGGCCTTGTCATGTTTAGTTTTGTTGAATATTTTTTCTCCAGTTATCTTCATAGATTTGGCTTTTTTTGCCTTGAAAAATAGCCAGTGTTTATTGAACACTGCAAATTTTCCAGACCAGTGCTAAATGTTTGATATTATTGTATTCCATTTTTAACTCTCTGAGGTGTATAAAATATCATTGCTACTTTTTATACAGACAAGAAAACTGAGATCACAGAGAAGTTTAGAAACTTATGAATCAATACATGTGAAAGCCGAGACTTAACTTCAGACAGTGCAGATGTATAGCATACTATACCGAGCACAGCACTAAGCACCATATGGCACCATGGACCACACGGTACTGAGCACCACATGGCACTGAACATCACATGGCAACAAGTACCACTTGGCATCAAGCATTTGAAAATATCTTTTGATAGACTCAGTCCCTTTGGAAGATGGAGATCTTTACTCAAAAATATTTAAAATTGTTCTTTAAAGTATAAGGTGTGCTCTTCATTGTGTAAGGTTTTCTCTGAACATCTCTGAATACAGAATTTGTTGGCTCTGTCCATCCACAGGTGAACTTCTGTTCATCGATCTGTTCTGTCTTCTTCAACTTCATATGTGGTGAATTGCTTTTGCCATATTAGTATGTGCCCAGAGTGGTCTTTGTTATTCAGCTGTTTTTTCCTTCCTGAGCTTTAGAGAACCAATATTCTACATTCCAAGGGCAAGCAATCACATATTTGGTTATAGATGGAAAATGGGAACTTGGTCTGGAGCATATCTTTCAAATAAGAAGAGACTAATTTAAATCCAGGAGTAATGTAGAAGAAGCATATGCCCTTCTGAATTATGGGTCACCTCTGGGAGTAGGTAGGGGGTTTGGTTCTTGTGTCCCTGAAGGCATATCCCACAACATGCTCAATGTTTACTAAGACAGAAGGGATATTGTACCATCATTCCCTTGAAAATAGGAATTGAACCTTAATTGGTTGTTTCCCTCCTGTACGTCATTGCAAATAGTAAAAATGTTATGTTCAATGAAAGAAAATACAAACCCAAACACACACATATGCGCACACACAAACATGCAAAGACACATATATGCACACACATACATATATGTATGTGCACACAATGCAATGCACACACACAGGGACACAGACACACATACACAAAATTAATTTTTCTTGAACAATATAAAAAGTTTAGAAGTATGGAGATTATAAAGAAGAAAACAACAGTGGCCCTTATTCCTATGACCTTGGCTATTTTCTTTTCATTTTTCCTTCTATATGGTTGCCCTGGGCTTCCTGCCCCCAGCCACACTGTCTGACTGCAGGGTGAGGTCCCTCTGGCTGTCTGAGCAGTGGACCTGCTGGGGGCCATCAGCTGACACCTGTGTCCCACCTCTCATGTCTGTGGGATGACCTTTCTTCCTCTCCTTATGTGCAAATGGAAATAGTCTGGTTTCTTGTGTGACTCTCTCTTAGGCCTGAGAGGGCACGATTTTCCATGACCTGTTTTCCCCCCTAGAAACTGTCTAGTAACTATTTGTTGAATGAAAGAAGAAACACATATGAATAAAATAACTAGAGAATAGAGAATGAAAAAAATGCATCTTCATCCACATCTCTGGTTATTTCCTATAACTAAAGTCCTAGAATGTGTAACTACTAAGTTAGAGAGGGCATTTTCTATTTAATGCATGAATAAACATTGTTTTCCTGAAAGGTGGCACCCATTTTTATGCTCAAAAGAATATGAATATGACAATTTCTGTCTTACCTCATCCTCATCAACATCAATTTCTATATTAAAAACTCCTTGCCTAGTTTGGGGGTAGAAAAAAATGGACACTCTTCATTTTTACTGCAATGTCATTGCCCTCAAAGATGAGAGCCTTCATGAGTGAGCGGTCAGCAGCTGTGGAGTAGATGCCTACACAACTCAGGGACATGCTTAATCAACCTTTGTATGAGGTTAAGGGGTCTTAGGATGATTTCATTGCTTGAAATACTTGGTGTCAGCAACTGGTTGTCCTCTGATCTAGCATCTTGTGCCTTGGCCTTTCTACAAAAACTCACGTCCTGTGTAAGATGTGTGCTAATTCCTGCAAATACTTAATTACATTTGTAAGAACTGTGTGTTTCATGGAATCTCAGAGACATGTTAATTGCATAATCTCCCAAGCTTACTTGGAATTGTTGTTATTGTTGGAATGGTTACCTTAGTTGTTTCAACATCTGAAATATATGATGTTTATTGACAATGAGTATACGACTGCCCTGGTCACACTCAGCAGACTTGTGACTTGAACTCATGAGTCTGAGTTAGTGTTGGCCAAGTGCTGCTGTGCTGACATTGTTTATAGGCGGCCTTAGCACTGAAATGTGTTCATGGAATGGAGGGCTGCATTTCTATGTCATGTTTGAAATGTATGAATATCATCACTTGTTCAAGGAGCTCAGGCACACTCTGAAACTTGACCTACCTGGATACTATTCTCTTTCATTTACTATTTAAAGGGCCTTAAGGAAATAGTGTAACTACTTTGAGTCACAGTTTCTTTACCTGTAAAATAAAGCTAACACTAATACTTATCTCAGAATCTTGTTATGATAGTAACACACGAACGCCTGATCAATCAAAGCTTTGGGTTCTATATCTGACACACAGGCCATGACTGATAGACATTGGCTATTGTCCAGTGTCTTGAACAGTGCCTTGCTCAGAAAGGTATCCAAGAAATTTTTTGTTGAAAGGATGTGCTTGTTCAGCAAATAGTTTATGGCCCTACAGTTCAGTTATCTAGTCATGTGTCCCTTATTTTTTTCCACAAATATGAATGGAGTGCCCACTATATTTCAAATACTCAAGTAGGTCAACAGGCCCCAAGAGTGGCTTGGTCTGTCTCTGTATCATGTTAAGACATCAAAACAGATAATACATGTAAATTAAACCAAGAGAAAGAGAAACTTAATGATGTGTTAGGTACTGTGATGAGGATGCACTTGATGGAATGAAAACTAATGGTGGCTCTAATCTAGCCATGACAGGCTTCTTCTAACAAGTGACATGTGATTGTTTCTAAAGAATGGCAAGAATTCTGCATTGAAAATATGAGGAGTGTGGAGTGCTTTCCAGGCACCTCAGCTAACACAGAAAGGCTGGGAGGAATGGTGCTGAGAGCAGAAGGCTGGTGGGAAGCTCACATGGCTGGAATTCAGAGAGACCTGTGATAGGGTTTAGGCTGGGGCAGGACAGTACAGAGCTTGTTAGGCGGCTTTGACTTTGCTCTGGGAGTGGTGAAAACCCTGTGTGGTCATGTGGACAGGGGGTTCTGGTTTATGTTGCAGTGGGAAGAAAGGATTGTAGTTGGGGCCAGAGTGGACACAGGTGAACCAGATGGGGAGATAGTGCTGGGCTAAGGCTGTGGCACTGAAGCTGGAAGGAAGAGGGATATTTAAGATATAAAATCAACAAGTACTTGGGTAAGTAATATTCTTTCCAACAAATATTTTAGAGCATTACAATTCATTTATCCAGTCATCTGTCCATTACATGTTCCACAGGTAGTCCTGGTAGTCCAACCATGGAGATGGAGGAGGAGGTTATACTCAAACTGAGTTCCAGGTCTCAGCTTCATGATGCAGTGGAATGATAGTGACATTAACTGAGACCAATAACACCTTCCTAAGAACAAGATTAGAGGAAAGCTAGGAGAAAATCAGAAGTTGGATTTGGGAAATGGAGTTTAAGGCATTTGTAGGAAATTACAAGAAAACAATTTTTTATCCTCACCTGAGGATATGTTTACTGACTTTTTTAGGGAGAGAGGAAGAGAGAGAAAAAAGAAACATTGATTGTGATAGAAACATCGATGTGAGATAGAAACATTGATCAAATGGTTGCCTCCCACCTGTGTCACAATTAGGGAATGGACCAGCAACTTTTTTGGTGCATGGAATGATGCTTCATCCATTTGAGCCACTGGCCGATCTAGAAAGCAATGTTTAGTACTTACTAAGTTAAAAGTTTTTCACTAGACTGCCACATATAAGTATGTAAGTCCAAAATGCACAGTTAGTAACCAAAATGAAGGGCCTAAAGAAGTTTACTTGTAAGGGAAGGGAAATAAAGCATGATATGAAGTCAGGAGAGGACTTATGGGGAACCCTGATGGACCCTTATACTGAATGGCTTTGTGTTGTCAAAAGAACACACAAAAGATACAGAAAAGAGGCACCTAGAGGGACTAAAAGAAAACAAGGGGTGTTCTGGGCTAGGGAAGTAAGGGAGAGAGTACCGAGGACAGATGAGTGTAGTCTAGCCTGCCTCTGAGAGGTGAGGGGTGCTCACTGAAACCTTTGGGATGGACTACCTGTCCTCATGGAGAGCACCCTGACTGAGTGAGGGTGTGAGAAAACAGACACCTTGGGAATCAAAATTTGGCATTGAAGAGAAAGGGGAAGAATGTCACTGCAGGAGGGTAGAGGCGACAGCTGCACATTTTGTTTTTAAGTGACTGATGCTTGAGTATGTTTAAAAGCTATGGAAAAATCTCTAAACACAGATGCAGGGGTGGTTGCATGACAGTGTAAATGCCACTTACAGAACACTTAAAATGGTTACAATGGTGAAGTATATGTTGTGCATATATTCACCACAATAATAAAAAAAATTAAAGCCTTTGAAAGGATCCAGTTGAGAGGGAAAGGTGACATGGATGATAAGGAGATAATCATAAGTTTTTATCTCTCACTTAGACAAGAAGGGGATGGGACCCCACATGGTCACAGGAATTTGCTCATCTTTCATAAGAAAGTGAGAAAATGAAGGGTGTTGGGGGAATAGCTTATTTGGGTTTTATTGTCTAATAAGCCTTGGGGAAAAAGTGAATGGTAAGAGAGAGAAAAGCAGTCCTTGTTTGTCTGGGACTTACTGTCTGTCAGGGAGACGGTTAAATAAGAAATAGCAGTAACATATGCTACACTCTGTCACAGGAAAATAAACCAGATATGGGAGCCTGCTAATAGGGATGTATAATAAAGGCTATCAAGTCAGCCAAGTGTACCTTATGGAAATAGCATGAAGGTGCAGGCTCATAGCTGAGCAGGAATTAATGAGAGGGAGACTCTGAGGTGGAGAGTGTTATTGACAGAGATGATTAAAAACAAAGCAAACAAAAATGTAGCAGTACCCTTAGGAGAAAGAGAGTTTAGAAGCATTTGAGTTCATGGCTGGTGGAAGTGGAATTATTTTTGGATCATTAATGTGGCTGTAGAGAAGCTGGTGCACATGTCATAATGGCACTGTGCTGGGCTCCTGGCAGGCCCACAGTCTGTTCTCTGCTTTTCAGGGCACCACCAAATGCTACATTCACACTGGTTTCAAGTCCACAGCAGGTTGTATTGGAAAGAGCACAGGGTGAAGAATCAGCAGACCTACTTCTAGTCCTGACTCCATCCTTCATGGTTTATGAGGCCTTGGATACATTATTTAACTTCTCTCTTAAACTCAGTGCCATCATTGCAGGTGGAAGGAGTGAAGTTATCTGACCCTTCCAATTCTTCAATCTAAATGGTTATTACTGTTACTGTTGTTCTAGGCTAGATATGCACATCTCAACACACATCAAATTGACAAGAGAGCCAGGTGTCTGCAGAAACTAATCAAGAGCTATTGCCCCCACCCAGGTTGCTCTTCTGGGATACAAGCAGCATCATTTGTCAGAGCTCTGAGGCTGGGGTGGGGAACTGTCACTGTGTGAGCTCAGGGTGTCACATCTCTGGCTGCCCTGATAACAGTGCCAGCACCTGCAGTTATTTCATGTTACTTTCACTAAAACCTTGAATGAACTATTACATTAATGACATCATCATGCATATTTTCTGAGAAAATACTGTTTATGGGCCAAAGTGGATGATGCTTCAAGACACAAAATTTATGAAAATCCATGGATTTACTCTTAACCATGATCACAAATTGTTTTAACCTTTATTCAGTGCTCAAATACAAAATTGTTAGTGTCATGGCAGGTTTTGAAAATATAATAGCCTGCTTTGGTAGTGTTAAAGTAAAAGGAAAAAATAATAAAGAAGGAAAGAAGTAGGCAAGGAAGACATGACTTCCATGGTTTTGTATCCAGTGATCTGGTCACAGTTATAATAAGATCCATTTTCATCTTGAACCCTATTGCTTTTCACAATGGAACTGTATTGGAGAGGACAATTTCCACTCCTTACTGTTTATTAAATAATCTACTTCAGTAGATTAAGAATCTGTTGCCAACTGAACCAGGGCCAGAGTGCTGGGCATGAGGGATGCTTCTAATTAAAGGTAATAAATAAATGAGTCCGTGTCAGAATTTCGTATTGATACCACATCACTTGAAACAATCCACATTTAAAAAAAAAAAAGCCATGGAATGGTATCAACACAAATTCAGTGCAAGGATCTTGAATAATATTAAAGATATACTGTTATATATTTAATATATAAAATATATTAAAATAATAATATATGGAACCAAGGGAAACTCAGTCCAGGAATGTGAAGGTTAAAATAATAAATATGTTAATATGATATACTATATTAATAAATTACCACACTGAGAAAGACCACACTGTGCTTTGAAAGAATGCCAAAAGGCTTTTGACAAATTAATTTCCACAACTATTTATTTTTTAGAAAACAAAATAAGACACTTTAGTAGAATTCAGTTATATGGCTGCCTCCTTAATAAGTGTCTTTATTTACCTTTATCAAAAAACAGTGATTCAGTAGATTCATTTTTAGTTAATTCTGAACAAAATAACCCAAAAGAGACTATGTTCATTATTATTAACATTGTTCTAGAAGCTCCAGTGTAATTAGGAACATGGAAGAAATAGGCCTATGTGTATATTGGAAAAAGGATGGCATACTCAACACTGATCATCTATACTACAGCTCTCTTCCTGGGGAATTTAGTATAGTACATTGAATAAATACTTACAGTTTTCCATTCACTGTATTTTAAACTCATTGTTTGCATGTAGAAAAACTCTGTATATTTAAATATTAATTGTAATTTCCTACTGAAGACTGTTACTATTTCTTTAAAACAAACTGTAGCATTTTAGTTACCTAAGAACAGGAAGAATCTTTTGTGCAAAACTTAAAACCCTGCTGTGAGATTAGTGACATTTCAAAATTATATACTAAAGTCTCCTCATGCTTCCTTTTTTAGAAAATTCTGAGCCATCTAGAAACATTTCACTTGGGTGCTTTTGGAGATTGAGTCATTTCTTTGGGAAAACTGTCACCACTTCTGAATGTGACTTGTGGAGGACTTCCAAGATTGGAATCCCCAACTGATGTCTCTTATCCTTCCCACCACCTCATGGTCCTTGGAGGTGAGCAGCCCACTGAAGTTGTTGCAGCATTAATGTGATGTACCAAGTCACAGAACCTGACACTTCCCATGCAGTGGGTGTATCCTCACCACCCATCACAAGCCACAAACTTTAAATCCTTGACATGGGACTCAGTGTGACTGGGTGGTAGGGGGAATTAGGGTAAACAGGTTCCAGGACAGCCTACAATGCAGGCTTCAGGAATTTATTTGCTCTGAATATGGTTGAAAAAATGTGTGGATGAACAGATTTAAGGGGTCACTGATGACAAGTGTGTGCCATTTGTGGACTTTGTTCCCAAGTATTTTTAGCCATTTTGCCCATCACAGTCAGAATTTCAGGCACATGTAACCTAGTTTTACTTTGGTGGCTTAAGATTAGTTAATCAATACATATTACATGTGTTCTTTGCCTAAAATAGATGTATTTTACTCTGTTAAACCTTCTTCATTGAAGATGTGCAGTACATTTTGGGAAATTCAGTGCTGTTAGTGCTGGGGGATGTCTTATGAATATCTTCAAATAGCACTACATTAAATATCAGTGCATGTGTGACTGTCTACCAGTGAGTGACTGCATACCAGTGAGTGACTGCCTACTGGGACAGACCTGCTTTATAGTGTCACAAAATCAGAACTAAAGGATCATTCTGAGAATGTATGGGAACAATGGTGATGACATCTAACTATTCTTATAGTTGAAAATAAGTGTGTGGACATTTATTCTCTCTATTGTTATTCTTACCTGTCACAGGTGTGGTCATGGACCACAAATTCTTTCCATGTCAATCTGCTGTCCACAGAGATGCCAACTATGTAACATAACATACTTCTTAGCAATACTTACCTAATTACTCTTGTGGTTTACAAGGTGCTTATATGTTGTATTTGTAGTCTGGATGAGCATTAATTTCCAAAATCATGAAAGCATCTGCCTGACTCACAGTGTCAGCTATAACAAGAGAGAAAAGGACTGTTGCTTCCTGTCCCTCTCTCTGAAAGAGATCTTCAAATCTCAAGATTAGCATCTTACTAATGCTTAGATTAATTTCATCCTATTAGCGCACCTAGGAGTAGATACAGAACTGGACGCTTTGGGACTTCATCTGAATGACCTGTATAGAATATTCATAACTAAAGGGATTTGAAGAAAATACTCCTAGCCATAGTGACAATTAATTATGTAAGGGAGATATATCCAAAGTAATTAGCATTGAAATGCTGAGCTTTTCACAGCCTTTGCTCATGTGCAAAAATCCAAATGTTTTGAGATGGGAGTAAACAATTAAAATGTAAAAGCTAAATGTCTTTGGTTTTTCTTTGGTGGCTTAAGAATAGTTAGTAATACATACTGCATAGTTCTTTGCCTAAAGCAGATGCATTTCATTGCTTTGTTAAATTGTGTAGGGTCATTAAGATGTTCTACCTTTTCTAATATTGAACACAAAGAAAAATAAAATTTTTATGGTGAAAAATCATATCAAGTAAAAATGTTAACCAGCAATAAAGATAATTCTTTTAGCTTAATGTATTATAATTAGATATCTGTGATTGCTACATTCAAATGAATCATCATTTAATATTTTTTCTTTAAACATGGAAGCAGAGAGAATGAAAGTTGACCTAATTAACATTTAGTTAATTTAACAAATGCTGAATGATTTGTGAATCATACAGGGGTTGTCATATTTATAACTTAGTGATAGGGGGGTTCTCTTCAGTGACAGGTAATACCAATCCCTACATAGAAGTGGGTAAAAACATGAATCAGAATGACTGCTTTATATACTTCCTTTCATGACATAAGACATGGAATGACAAAGAGATTTTAGTATATAAATCCTATATACTTAAAGGAAATTTAAAAAGTATTTTCTTTGAAATCACAGGTAATTAATTTTTGTCTTCATAATTATTTAGGGTAATTCTCTGGACTTTTTTAAGAGACAGCTGTACATTTGCATAAATGCCAAGGAATGCATTGAAGCCAGGAAGCCAATAATGACTTTCATATCTTATTTAAGCTTCTGTAGAGACAGTTAAGACTATCTCCAAGAAAAATAAGTAACACTGAGACCAAAGACACAGAGAGCACAAGATGTTGGCAGAATATAAAAACGTGCATGTGCACACATGGATACACACTCATTTCACTCATAGAGATGGACAAGCTCCATAACTTCCATGAGGTAAGCTCCACTTCTGTTATGTGTTTGCCTGGAGACCTCACTGTTGTCCTTGTTTCTTAAAAGAATCTTCATAGCTTGATTCTCTGGATCCAATTCTGCAAAATTTTAAATTTATTAGCTTATAATTTTAGCTTTCTAAATCCCTTAATTTGGAATGCTAAAGGACTTGAGGTATAGTACCCTTAAAGAAAGTTGTGTGCACTCAAAAATATGATTTGAAAATGATAGTTGGAACACAGGACTGTCTGTGACATCTTTATAGTCCTGCTATTTGTAAAATGATGACTAGGGTGGTAGCAGCTGATTTTGAGAAGACCACACATGAGGACGTGGGATTCAGACCTCACTAGACTATGAGGGTAGATTCTTGTCTAGCCTATATTAAAACTAAAATTATTATTCAAAACCTTGTTCAACAACCTCTGGCAATCTATCTTAGTTCTAAAAGATTAAGGAAGGGCCTTCTATATCATCTTAGCCTTATTTTGACCAATTAATAAATAATATTTTATTCCAAATAATTCCATATGTATTTATTGCATATATCATAACTTTTTAACTATTTTAAATTATTAGCTACTATTCCTTTTGATCCTATCTAGGCTCACACAAAACAATGGGAAGATTAACCAACAACTTTTTTCTCATAGTTCTTTTTCAGAAGAGGGACATAAGTCTAAATATTCATATTGCTCCTTATTGTAGATGTCTTAATTCCCTTCCAATATCTTCTCTGGGTACCTGTAGTGACTTTGGATTGTTCTTTATAACTTAAGGTGTTTCTTTTTCTAGAAAACAGTCTTTTGTAAGGAAATTCAGAGAATTGTGAAGTGAAGGAATATGACTTTGTGTTCATGTTCAGGATATTTTTAAGGAAAATTTAGTGACATGTTGTGTTAAGATACCTTTTTCAGCTTTGTTTGGTACTCACTTTCAATCCAGGCTGGCCTTAAATATCACTCTTGGTATGATTATTTTGTCATGTAGAACCTGGATTTTAGCAAATCTCAATTTCCTGCCCTTCTTGAAAAGCACAAATGAAGGAGTCTGGTCATAACCATTTTTCTTGTACAAAATCAGAATTTCATAATTACAGACGGGACCTTTTTCACTTTGGCAGTGTGTCTACTAGAATCTGGTCTTAAGTGAACTTAGATGTTGCCCATTGATTTATTTATTTTTCATTCAAGTATTTAACACCTTTCTTTTCAGCATCAACTTTATGCTGAGAACAGCAGTGGGTACTAGACATACAGATCTAGGTGAAACAGTCTGTGATTTTAAGGACTGACCACTTTCTGTTGGTAAAGCCTCACACCTTTTGTTGAGACAAGTAAAAGCTCGCATCTATTGGTAAAGGTAAGTGAAGCCTCACACCTACTGGTGAGGGAAGTGAAGGCTCACACATGTTTTTGAAGGCAGGTGCAGGCTCATACCTTGGGGTGTCTTCAGGAACATCAGGATCATGGAGGGAGCTAATTGCAGAAGCAAGGCCTGAAAGACAGTTATGTCTGTAGACTTAGGGATTAGAGGTGGGTGAGAAATAGAATGTAAAATTGGGAAAGTTGTCTGAAACCAGTCATGAAGAGTGTTATAAAATACACACAGAGGTTTGGGTAATGATTAAAAGATCATCTCTCCCCTACAAATATCTTTAAATTGACTATCTTCATTGTATTTTGACAATAATCCTCCAAACCTTTGTCAGCTGAGCTGTTCACTCAAACATGTAAACATGACTGGAAAGAACTCAAAATGGGTGATTGGTCATAATGTACATTTACCATCTTAGATCTCAAACACACACTTAACCCCGGTGAGCATTCCACTGCCCTTCAGAAGAATGCTTGCTTTCCTACTTTCCAAAATCATTATTCTACACCACTTTTTCCATAAAATTAATCCTCTCAAAGGTGAATCCACCAAGAGTTTATATGTGTAATAAAGTTAGAAGAGTGTCTGCATAAGAAAGGGGTTAATAAATGTTAGCAATGTTGCTGCAGATGATGGAAGTGGCACTTCTGGCAACAAGGATTTTGATGACGGAGTTGCTTTGTGTCTTGTGCTATCTTGAATTCACTCAGTGCATACACATGAATAGTCTCTATATTCTCTATATGTGTTCTTACCACACCCTCACCACACGTTTTCTCTCACTAACAACAGGCCAGGTATCAATTCATTCCCACTGATTTATAGTCTCAGTTTGGGGAAGATTCTCAACAGTTTCCATCTTGCCACCAACAACCAGCCACTGTTGGGGGGAGGGTTCTGGCCAAAGAGCTCCCTCGTGCCACTGTGGATAATAATTCTACCAAGACATAATCTGCTTGGGGAGGAAAGGCTGACCAGTCTGTCAGAGAAGAAAGGCCTTGAGCCTCTCTTTCTCTGGGCTTTTATTGGGTTTAGTCTGCATAGAAATACAGGGTATATACATACAGCTTATTAATCATTGTCAGGCAGTAACGATCAAGGAATAGATAGCATTCAAAGAACTATAAGGGCTTATTCTGAGTCAGGGTCAGATAGAGTGACCTCAAATGGCCATAAAACTTTGGGAAACAAACTCATTTTATGCTTGGGCCCTTATCATTTAATGGAAGGCATTCTTAGCAAAGCAGGTTTCATAGGATTTTGTGCATTCTTTCTTAGGCCTGATCACCCCCTGAAAACCGCCTGTTCAAGCACAGGGCTGCATCCACCTCTGGAATTGCTTTAGGCTTAAGTCAGGCAGGGGAAGTAAGGCAGCTAAGAGATTAGGAGACTTCTTACAGATAGAATGAGGACTCAGGCCATAACAAAGCTGAGGGGTAAGGGTCCATCACCCCTTTTCTGTAGTCTGCTAAGTCCTTCCCTGGTGGCCCCTTTACAACTCTGCCTGTCTTAGGTTGTTCCTCCCTTGAGTAACCTTACCCATCATTGCCTATGCAGCCATCCTCCAGGAGCTAAGCAGGGTGAAGTAAAGGGGGCGGAGGCTGTGCCCCTGCTGGGAGGATAAGTTTTGTTTCCTTAGTGGCTTACAATTCCATAGTCTTTTTACTCAATCTCAGCCATAGTGGGTTACAGCTTCTGAAACCAGGTGGGACAGTTCCCAACAAGCCACCTCCCTGTTCTTTTTGTAGGTTTCTTCATCCAGTTTGAAGCTCCCTTTGTCTTGGTTTTTGTGGCTCTGCCTGTCCTGGCTTCTCTTTTTTCTGCCTCTTTGATGCCTTTTCCTCTTTTTCTGGTCTTGTCAGCCTGAAGAGTTTATTATAACAACACTCCATTTTGTTACTGAGTTCACTGCTGGAAGAAAATAGAATGTGTATTGTAGATTTTTTGGTTGACCTTAAATTATTAAGGGAAAGAATTCGATTTGAAGCTGCATATTAATAGTTGCTAGTATTTGTAAGCAATGGGTTTATATGGAATTTTAAATATTTGAATCAGAAAAAGTATTTTACATGGTAAATCTTCAAATCTGTAAGCCATTTGAAAAAACAATTTCAACCTTTCTAAAGAGGAACTAACATGTTGGTATATGACCATTTGTTTCATTTAATTTATTTCATTGTATCTGTAGCTGGTATGTACAGCAGTGCCATTCTGTGTTAGAATTTATGCATTTGTATTAGTCTGTGCAAGATTAGTTCAGAACACCTATCACTTGGGGTTACTCAGAGGATGTAGGACTAGCCTCTCATCAAAGCCAGATTCTTTCCTACTTAGCTTGGCAAAGCAAACAAGCTGCTTTTTTCCTTGAATGATGTATTTGAAGCCATCCTGGTAGCAGAGCTGAGCCTGGGAGCTTCATTATGGTTCTGTTACATTTGATTTGTCTAAAATTATAGAACTAAGAACTTAGATTCTTAGTCTCTGGGGAAGAAATCTTGAAGTCAAGAGTTTTAAGTTTCTCTTCAGTGTCCATGACACGTTCACGTCTGGTGACCAGGGTTTCCTTCTCTGTATGCTTACAAAGCACCTCTGCTAGAATTTTACTGGCAATTGAGGCACACTGGCCTGGCCTACAATTCTAAATTCATCTCCTGCCAACCTTTTCAACACAGGTATCACAATCACACTACAGGTTTTAGCTGCTTTCCCATTTTTGTGATAACACAGATATCTGCTGTGGTTATATAATAACTTGTACTTGCAAATCATTCTGTTGTTATATATAAAATCATAATACACATATGTATTATAATATTGTTCACATATATTCAACGGAATACAATTTTTTAGGTTTACAGATAAATGTAGTTTTTTTCTACCTCAGGGCTTGAGTTCTCTCTTAGTCATGTTGATTCTGTCTTTCAGTGTTTACAGTGGTTTTTCTTCAGAGAGAAATGTAATACCTAGAATATAATGCTAAGTGAAATAAGTCAGTCAGAGAAAGGCAAGTATCATATGATTTCATTCAAATGTGGAATCTAATGAACTAACAAGCAAAACAGTGACAGACTTATGGATAGAGAGCAGGCTTACAGCTGTTGGGAGAGGGGTGGGTTGGGTGATGGTAGGTGGAGGGATTGAGCAAAAAAGAATAAAGATAAAAACTCTTGGACACAGACTACAATGTATGTCTCATGGTGATTGCCAGGGGTTGAGGCAGAGGTGGAGGAGGGTATGGGGAGATAAATGTTTATGGATGGAGACTTGATTTGGGGTGGTGTACACAATAAGCGTACAGATGATGTGTTGTGGAATTGTGCACAGGCAACTTGTGTAATTTTGTTAATTAGTGTCACGCCAATAAACAAAGTAGGAACAAAGTGAATTCAAGTCATTTCACTGACACACATCTATTTAAAGCACTGAGCTTTTACATCTTCTTCATTATTTTTCTTACTCCGGTGGGACTGAAAGGCACATTACCCTTGTCCAAGAATCAGATAATTGAGGATAATGGTGATGGTCTTGATGATGGGAATGATGATGTGATGCCAATGATAATGATAATTCTACTTCTAATATGATAGCACTGATGATGTCAATAGTGATACAACGACTAGTGTGACTACAGCACTATAGGCATATATATGTGCATATGCATGAACACGCATGCACATTCATGAATACACATTACACTCAGCATTCACTATATGCCACTTAGTTTCTGTGTAAGCTCTGTGAGGTACGTGTCTCCATTTCATACATGGAAAAATGAGAATTTATGTATTTCTTAGGTTATGGACCAAATATTCCAGTACAGCCTTCTCTAGACCCAAAACCCATTGATACAAACATTAATGTAATACAAAGACACATTTTACATATTCACACTAAATTTTTTATTATCTGGCTGCCCCTCTTACCCCTTAACTTTTAAGCCAACATTTTTATCCATGACTCTCAATTTTGAGGTCTTTTCCACTTTAACTCTTGCATCTGTGTGGTCATACAATTTCTGTCTGCAACATTGAGATCTGGCTTTTTCCGAAATCCAAATCGTGGCTGATGATATACCTCATGAGTGCTTCTCCTTAGCTGTTACAGAAATAATTTTCTATCAAGATTTCTCTTGTATGTGTTTTTACCAAAACATTGTTTTACTTTAGTCAGTCAGATCTAGAGAAGTTTCTGTATTTGCTTCCATAATCTGAGTTATGGGAGAATGGCATTAGGTACATTCAGAGTTAAGTGTTGATCATCATTTTTCTGTAGGAAATTGGAATTCTAACAGATCATAAGTAGTTCAGGTCTCTTGTACCATAAGTATATTCTCTCTTCTGTCAGTTTCATAATCCACAACTTATCACTTCTTTTTTTTTCTATCTGGTTTGATAGTCTTGGTACACTCCCATATAGAATATTATATTTTCCCCCATTCCTTTTATATTAAGCTCTCTTGGGATTTAAACTGTCCTAAATCCAGATCAAGTGTGCTTGATTTTCTGTGGTCTCACTCATTTTGTGTTCATGAATGTAGCAGATGGCAGGTGCTATACCAGTTCGTGGCTGTATATAGAGATGGGTAAGATACATGTGTCCCCTTGCTCATCTTTCTAATAGTTGCTGGAATGTCAGGATTTGTTTGGGTTCTGATTTAAGTAAGCCAACTCTTTCTAGAAGATAGGGTGGGACAGTAATCAATTATGCATAGAGAATCAGACTTTGAAGTCACAAAATAAAGAGCTTTAGCTTACCTAAGGTTTTAAGGAAATATTTAGAAGAGATGGCAACTGGTTTGGCACCAGTGAAATGAATAGGAAGTGCCTTTGACTTTTATTTTGTGCCAAAGACTTTTAGAAGTTTAGGTTACACATCTATTAATTCAATAACAATGTAACTTCTCTCTTTTACTTATTGCAGGAACTTCTCTATTTCTCCATGTCCTTATGTCCAAAGTGTACATAATAGATTATTCTAAATATCCAGTGAGATAACTGTAACTCTTTTGTAAACTATACATTGCCTCTCAATCATTTCTATTACTTTGCTTCCAATTTATGTGATTTGCTCTATGGTTTGCAGTGGGAATAGAGCAATATAGGCCTTGTTCTCTGAGTCCTGTGTAGGTCACCCACACTGCCTTCCTTTTTTTTCTTCCTGGTATTTATGGAAGTTGTCTGGTAACTTTGAGGAGAAGGTTGGAAATGAAATTATAACATTAGATGTTCTAAATTCATTAAACATGTTTTTATTTGACTGCATGACTTGGGTCTGCTCTTAGTTATGACATTTTAATAATATTGTATTACATTTATTCAGCACTTACTTAATGAGATCCTCTGTTAGCCACCATGTTGGGGGCTGCAATATGATACTGTCCTTTTTCTTAAGGAACAGGTTAAGAAGAGCCATGCCAACTTCCAAAGGGGTTGAAGTGAAAGAGGAGCATCATGTCTGTGTCAGGGTCAGCAAATGGCATGGTCACATCAAATATTGGTCAGAACTTCTCAGTGCCTTCACAGAAACATGAGTGATTTTACATTTTATCATAATGCACTAATAACTGATTAGTTCTGTTCTCCATGAGAAAAAAAGTTTAAACATTGACACAGTGAAATGCTGGTGTAGAAAGCCCAGGCAAAAAGCAGTAAAGGAGAATTTGAGGAGAAATAGGAGAAAAATACCTGCTGACATGAGAATGAACAGAAGTAATGAGTTTACATTGATGTCTCTCACATGGACAGAAAGGAAAATGAAACATAACCTGAAATCCAGATTCTTGGAAAACTAGACTAATGATTTTCTGACTCACATCTGAGAGACACTGGCCTTCACCGAACGAGGGACATTGAGCTGTTGTGTTCCATCCTCTTCCCTTCAGACAACAGCAGCCTCTGTTTGTCTCTTTCAGGTACCTGTGTCCCTGATCAGATTACATCTGAGGGGGAAATAAATTATCTGGAAACCTCAGTCCTTCCTTGTGTTTGTAAGAATGTTGGTTCAGTAGATGAATGAATTACTTTTGAAAGAAAATCAATTGTTTTTAGCAGATGCTAGAATATTTGATGGGATCTTCTATTTCATAAGAGAAAGCCTCATTTAAATTTATTTCTTTTTATACACTAAAACTAGTAGTTTTAACATACTGAAACAATAGTTTCTCCCCTTTGAGTTCTTCTTTTACACAGTGTCTGGTGATAATGTCATTATCAGGGTCACTAGAAAGGAATGTAGTGTGAATTTTGGAACCAGTTACAGAATTTTCATATACAGTTTCCTCTTATTTTCTCTATTTTCAGCTTTTTTATTTATCTACTAATACACCATGATAACCCACTTTCGACTTTAGCAGATAAAATATAATCTGAATTTGTCATGAAATTTCCTGTCAGTATTTATTTAAGAACAACATATCATCATGTGGCATCCTTGTTGATTGTACAGGTCTTTAAATTGTAACACAGAGAAGACAATTCTCCATGAGCCTTCCAATGACATTCTTTTGTCTTCATCCAGTGAGCCTGTATTAAAGTCTACCACAGACCAGGTGCAGTGTTCCAGGGGTAGTGGTCCAGGTACAATGGATCAGGGGTAGTGGGCCAGGTGTAGTGCTGGCTGTATTAATGCAGGCAGGGTGATTCTTAGCTTATAGATGATCCCAGTAACACAGGAAACTTACTTAATCTTTTACACTTCTCATTTTTATTAGCTGAAAATAGCAATGGATTGCCCCAAAATTTTGTAAGATTCTAAGGAACAGCTTTCTGAAATTCTGTGATTCTCAAAATTCTGTAGAAGTATGAGTGTTCTCTCTTGGTCCTCCCATGTAGAAGCATATGAAAGTTCACAGTGTTTATAGGTAGGTGCTATGGCAAAGTGAGGAAGGATGAGGAATGACATCTTAATTTTCCACATGTGCAAGTAAACTAGCATTCATCACAGAAACATGTTCATCCCCTATATTCTTCCAACTTCTGGGACTATTTTAGGTTGGTCATTAGGTTTCAACCAATGTGACAAGTTTCTGTGTCAAACAAAGGTTTTCAGGAGTCAGGGAAGATCTGTTTGAAGGGAGCTGTCATGGAATCTGCATGAATGAAATCCAGGAAGGGTCAAGTCAAGGAACATGTATAAAGGAACCATGGGCAAGGACAATGGTGTGGGAGGGAGGATTAAACATGGAAGGGGGTGGGCAGGGTAGGGAAGAGCAATGGGGAGAAATGGGGTAACTGTATTTGTATAATAATAAAATTTTTTTAAAAGATGGTTTCAAACAGATGGCACATGTTCTCTTTCCATGCTGTATAGCTCCCACTAAAAACTGAACAGTGCTCACCTCCCATAGGTACAGTTCCTCTTTGTGTTTCTGCATGTGACTGAGAAGGCAACCTCTTAGTGAGTGTTAGAGTGGGCTGTACTGCATGAGAAAAATGCTCTCACAGTTGGGACATGCCCCTTTCACCACAGTTGGAGGGAACTTGGGAAAATGTGCGTCAAGACACATGAAAATGTGAAGCCATAAGGCCCACCTGAATGGGGTGGCCAGAGACCTGGGTCTTATGTAAGGATGTGATATTTCACTATGTTATCTCATCTATACAATGACATGCTTATACTAGATAATCCTTCAAACTGCTGATTTTTGAAGAAAAAAGTTACTGAATCCCAACTTGGAGATGACTTTTTTTCCAACTGATGACAAAACATGCCAAAAAATAGCAGATTCACTAATAACAAGATGCTGTTAGTATGATGGACTGAAGCAAAATTGTAGGTGACAGAATTAGAGACCTGGAGGGAAACTAAGAGCTTATCTAGTCTACTGGCTCCCACCATATTGTGGGGAGTGAATTTTGAAGTAGGTAGGCATGTTTTTGTTTATTATAATAATGGGGACACCTCTAGCATTTTGGGCAACAAGGATGCTAAAGGTCCTCCAAATGTTTGGAATTGTCCTATATGATGCAGAATTGTCATTGACAGAAAACTGTTGATCCCCCATTGAAATACTATTGGACACATTCTATTTTTATGAGTTAGATAGCAGACCTAAGAAGGTAAGGATGATGATATGAATTCTGGGCAGCTGTGACAAATGCAGGTTTCCTTGATTCCCAACTCTTCCAACTCCATTTCTATGTTTTCTTAGAGCCCTAATTGTCAGCATAGGTCTGCTTTTAACTGCTTTGAAATCTCCACCACCAAACTCTTGGTTTACACAAAAGTTATAAAATATGTAGTATTTTTGTCAGCTTTTAATTCTGATTGTATAACTTTCTTCCAAAGCATAAATCTCCCTGTATTCATGGATTAGCCGAACATTCTCTCAAAGAACAAAGGTGAGATAATTGTGCCTTATTTGTCATTGAATTCGTAGTGCCTCCTGTGGTTTCTGTCTCTCATTGCATCTTGAATGCTTGAAATCCTAAATGGACTATGGGATTTTGGAGAATGGATTTGGAGAATGGAGCCAAAGGACCACAGTGGAGACATGTCCCAGCTCAATTATTGATCTTGTGAACTTGGTAGTCATCTTACCTCTCCATAGTATCTTTATCAGAAAAATGGAAATAATTTTTATCCTGACTCCATAAACCTAAGTTCTGAGTGTGAGAGCCAGTTGTCATGAATGCTTAGGCACGTTGGTTACATTTAAATTCAACTTTTATGCCGTAAGCTTAAAGGATACTGTTTACAGCAAGTGACTTAGGTAGAATCAGATAGGAAGTGTTTGATAAACTTGGTAGTCCCTGACTTCAGCATGGTAACGTAGCTGGGGCAATGGAAAGACAGGACAGGTATCATCCTGCCAAGTCATCCACCCTCAGGGCTATTTTAGCCTGTTATCTGAAGCTGTAGTGTGATTGCCTTTTTGCATTTGCATAAAATATTTGACATCTGGTTTGGGCACTATTTTTGCAGTACACCTTATTATATTAGTCCTGTGTTACGTAATAGTGATTACCATTACACAAGAGCTGCTCACCACTGCCATGTGGTGAGCACCAGTCCATAGCATGGCAGTCAGGTGTGTGTTGTGTCCAGGCACCCTGTGCTTGAATCACTCCCCAGATTGTTCTGGGGATCAGACAGTTGCCTGCATGTGTCTGATGCTGAGGAGCTAATTCCTGGTGATGGGTCCTCATGTGCATCCTGTGTTTTTAATATTTACAACTGAGAAGTATCTGTAAATGATCAAAAAATGTGGACTTTTACTTCTACCAGATAGTTATTGGCTGCTTTCCTATGTCTAATACTGAAGTGATATATACAAACACATATATGACATATACATATCATTATATATTTCTACTTTTTGTAGAGAATTCATAGCAGAAAAGTATATAAGTATTGCATAGTATACATTTTTTATTGTTGTTCCAGTACAGTTTTTTGCCTTTTCCCCATCCCTCCCCATCACCCCAGCTTTCCCCACTTGACATGGAACCCGCCTCTTGGGGTCTGTAGCATTATAGATGAGACGAGATACATTCATGTGGACTACCAAGTCCTGTGGAGGAAAAGGGATGGCATGGCCACTCTCTCAAGGGGAGAGTACCTTGGAGTGCCTCAGCCAATCTCTCAACAGGAGAGCACGCCAACCCTTGCCTTGACAAATTTTTATGCTTTTCTGGGCACATTCAATGATGGTCCTCATTTATTATGCATAGGTTCACTTTAGGTGGTTACCTTTTACAGAAAACACAGGAGAGGATGCTGCTAATTACTTCCAAGAGAAGGATGTTGGAGACAAAAGGCAAAAGTGGTTGAACCAGTTATACTCCATACTGGGGAGGTTTAGCACAGACTTTAGGAAGTTACAGTAAGCACTTGCTGCCTCAATTCAGGGTGAGGGAGTTTTAGCAAAAGCAAGTCTCAAAGCAGCCTAGGTACAATGCAGGCCTGATTCCCCATGGGAGAACCTATCCATGGGCGTGGGTCCTGTGCATCCGACCTTGCTTTCCACTGGGAGCTGGTCCCACACCACACAGTAGGGTCCTATACCCACCTCCTTCCACTATTTCCACTCCCCCTTTTTATTATCCATGTGTCCTTTATATTATTCCTGAAAACCTTTCACCCTTTTCCCCCATTATCCCGTTCCTATCCCCTCTGCACCTTGTCAGCCTGTTCTCAATTTCAGTGCCTTTGGTTATATTTTCTTGCTTGTTCATTTTGCTGATTAGGTCCCAGTTAAAGGTGAGATCATATGGTATTTGTGTTTCACCACCTGGCTTATTTCACTTAGCATAATGCTCTCCAGTTCCATCTATGCTGTCGCAAAGGGTAGGAGATCCTTCTTTCTTTCTGCTGCATACAATTTCATTTTGTAACTATACCTAGCTTTTTGATCCATTCATTTACTGATGGGCACTTAGGTTGCTTCCTGCACTTGGCTATTGTAAATTGTGCTGCTATGAATATTGGGGTTCATAGGTTCTTTTGAATTGGTGTTTCAGGGTTCTTAGGATAGAATCCTAGCAGTGGAATTGCTGGGTCAAAAGGCAGTTCCATTTTTAGTTTTCTGAGGAAATTCCATACTGTTTTCCATAGTGGTTGCACCACTCTGCAAGCTCACCAACAGTGCACTAACTAGGGTTCCCTTTTCTCCACAACCTCTCCAACACTTGTTGTTTGTTGTTTTGTTTATGATGGCCATTCTCAGTGGTGTGAAGTGGTATCTCATTGTGGTTTTAATTTGCATCTCTCTGATGGCTAGCAATACTGAGCATCTTTTCATATGTCTCTGGACCCTCTGTATGTCCTTGGAAAAGTGTCCAACTCTTTTGCCCATTTTTTAATTGTGTTGCTTGTCTAAGAGTGGAGTTGTGTGAGTTCTTTATATATTTTGGAGCTCAAACCCTTGTCTGAGGTATCGTTGACAAATATGTTTTCCAATACATTTGGTTCTCCTTGCATTTTAATGTTGTTTTCTTTAGCTGTGCAGAACCTTTTTGTTTTGATGAGTTCCCCTTTGTTTATTCTTTCCTTTATGTCTCTTTCTCTAGGGCACACATCAGTGAAAATATTGCTGCATGGAGTATCTGAGATTTTCCTGCCTATGTTCTCCTTTAGGACTCTAATGGTGTCATGACTTATATTTCAGTCTTTTATCCTCCTTGAATTTATTTTTGTGTATGGTGGAAGTTGGTAATCGAGTTTCATTTTTTGCGTGTAGCTGTCCAGCTCTCTCAAGACCATTTCTTGAAGAGATTATTTTCCCCTTTTTATGCTACTGTCCCCTTTGACAAATATCAATTGATCAGAAAGACTTGGATTTATTTCTGGGCCCTCTATTCTGTTCCATTGGTCCATGTGTCTGTTCTTATGTCAGTACCAGGCTGTTTTGAGTACAATGGCCTTTTAACACAGTTGGAAATTAGGTATTGTGATTCCTTCTACTTTGTTATTCTTTCTCAAAATTGTTGCAGTTATTTGGGATCATTTATGGATCCATAAAATTTTTTGAAGTGTTTGTACTATATCTGTGAAATATGCCATTGGTACTTTAATAAGTATTGCATTAAATGTATAAATTGTTTTGGGTAGTATAGATATTTTGATGATGTTAATTCTTCCTATTCATGAACATGGTATCTGTTTCCATTTGTTTGTGTCTTCTTTAATTTTTTCTTCAGTGCTGTGTAGTTTTCTGAGTACAGGTCTTTTACCTCCTTGGTTAGGTTTATTCCTAGATGCTTTATTTTTTGTTGCTATATCAAATGGAAATTTTTCCTGATTTCTCTTTCTGATAGTTCATTGTTGGTATACAAAATGCCTTTGATTTCTGAATATAGTCTTTGTATCCTGCTGTTTTGCCAAATTCTTTTACTGGGTTGAATAGTTTTTTGATGGAGTCTGTAGGATTTTCTATGTATACTGTCATGTCTTCTGCAAACAAACACAGTTTTGTTTTCTGTTTTTTAATTTGGATGCCTTTTATTCGTTTTCTTATCTGATTGCTGTGGCTAGGACTTCCAATACCATGTTGAATAGAAGTGTTAAAAGTGGACAACCTTGTCTCGTTCCTGATGTTAGTGGGAAAATTTTTAGTTTTTGCCCATTGAGAATGATGTTGGCTGTAGGTCTCTCATATATGACCTTTATTATGTTGAGGAATGCTCCCTCTATTCCCATTTTGGTGAGTGATTTTGTCATAGATGGGTGCTCTACTTTATCAAATGTTTTTTCCACATGTATGTATATGATCATGTGATTTTTGTCTTTTGTTTTGTTTATGTGATGCATTACATTTATTGATTTGTGAATACTGTACCATCCTTGCATTGCTGGTATGAAATCCACTTTGACATGGTGTGTGATGTTTTTAATGCATTGCTGGATGTGGTTTGCCAATATTTTGTTGAGGATATGTTCATTATTGATGTTGGCCTAAAATTTTCTTTTACTTTTTTTTGTATCTTTATCTGGATTTGGGATTAGGGTGATGCTGGCTTCATAAAAAGAGTTTGGGAGTATTCTGTCTTCTTTAATTTTTTGGAATAGTGTATGAAGGATAGGGGTTCAATATTTGTTAAAAGTTTTGCATAATTCTCCTATGAAACTGTCTGTGTGAGGTTTTTGTGTGTCAGGAGTTTTTTGATTAATGCTTCAATTTCATCTGCTGTTATTGGTCTGTTCAAGCTTTTTGTTTCTTCTTCATTGAGTTTTGAAAGATTATATTTTTCTAGAAGTTTGTCTATTTCACCTACGTTGTCAAATATCTTGCATATGGTTCTTTGTAGTAATTTCTTACAATCTTTTTATTTCTGTGGTATCAGTTGAAATCTCTACTCTTTCATTTATTTGATCCTCTCTCTTTCTTTCTTGGTGAGTCTGCTTAAAGGCTTGCTGATTTTGTTTATCTTTTCAAAGAACCAGCTCCTGGATTTATTGATCCTTAGAATTGTGCTTTTGGTCTCTATGTTGTTTAATTCTGTTCTGATCTTGGTAATTTCCTTCTTTCTACTTGCTGTTGACTGTCTTTGTTGTTGTTCCTTGAGTTCTTGTAGGTGTAGCATTAGATGTCACTGTGTCACATAAGTGAGGTTCATTTTCATTTGTTTCCAGAATCTTTTTTATTTCCTCTTTGATTTCATTTTTTCCCCATTCATTGTTTAATAGCATGGTATTCATTCTCCATGAGTTTGATTTTTTTTTGTGTTTTGTCCTTGAGGTTGGTTTCTAGTTTCAGTCCCTTGTGATCAGAGAAAATGCTTGATATGATTTCAATTTTCTCAAATTTGTTGAGGCTTGTTTTATGTCCTATCTTGTGTTGTATCTTTGAAAATGTTCCATGTGCATTTGCAAAGAATGTGTGCATTTTGCTTCTTTGGGATGGAAGGCTATCTGTATATCAGTTAGGTTCATTTGATCTAGGACACTGTTCAATGCTACAATATCTTTGTTGATATTTTGTATGTCGTATCCATCCATTTTTGACAGTGGGGTGTTGAAATCCCCTACTATAATTATATTGCTGTCAATATCTTTCTTAAAGTTGCCAAGGATTTCTTTTTGTATTTGGGTGCTCCCATGTTGGGTGCATATATATTTACAATGTTTATGTCTTCTTCATGGATTTTCTCATCAATATGGAAAATGAATAGCATGCTATTAAACAATGAATGGAGTAAAAATTAGATCAAGGAGGAAATCAAAAAGATTCTGGAAACAATTGAAATTGAACTCACAACAACCCAAATCTTATGTGACATAATGAAGGCAGTCCTGGGAGGGAATTTCATACTCAAATTATACTCAAATAGTACTCAAATTCTTGAATATTATGAAGTGACCTTCTGGGTCTCTTTTTATGATCCTTGTTTTGAAATCCATTTTGTCTGATATGAGTATTGTTACCCCAGCTCTTTTTTTTTCTGTTCATTTGCTTGGATTGTTCGTTTCCATCCCTTCACTTTCAGTCTGTGTAGGTCTTTTGTTCTGATGTGGGTCTCTTGTAGGCAGCATATGTGTGGGTCATGCTTTCTTATTCATTCATCTGTTCTATGTCTTTTGATTGGAGCATTTAATTCATTTACATTTAAGGTTATTATTGATAGGTACTTATTCATTGTCATTTTGCATACCTGTGTTCCTCTCTCTCTTACTCTTTTTCTTTCTGTTCTTTAAGCAGTCCCTTTAACATCTCCTGCAGAGCTGATTTGGCAGACATATATTCTTTGACGCTTCTTTTGTCCAGGAAGCTCCTTATTTGGTCTTCCATTGTAATTGAGAGCCTCGCTGAATAAAGTAGTCTTGGTTGCACGCTTCTGGGTTTCATTAATTGGAATATTTCTTGCCATTCTCTTCTGTCTTCGAGCATTTCTTTTCAGAAGTCAGCTGCTAGCCTTATCAGGGCTCCTTTTTATGTTACTACTTGTTTCTCCCTTGGTGTCTTTAAGATTTTCTCTTTGCTTGGAATTTCACCATTTTAATAATGATGTGTCTTGAAGTGGGCCTCTTTGGGTTCCTCTTGATTGGGATTCTCAGTGTTTCCTGGATTTGTGAGTCTTTTTTTTTTCATCAAATTAGCAAAGTTTTCCATCTTTACTATTTCAAATAAGTTTTCTGTCCTTTGCTCTTCTTCTTTTCCTTCTGCTACCCCTATTATAGGGTATTATTACGTTTCATGTTGTTTTGCAGCTCCCTTATCAACTGATTGTTCTTTGTGAGCCCCTCTTTTCTTTTTCTTGCACAATCTGGATGTTTTTCTCTACGTTGTGTTTCAGCTCACTTTTTCAGTTCTCTGCATCATCTAGCCTGCTTATAATTCCCTCTAGTGTGTTTTTTTTATTTCTGAGATTTCATCATTCATTTCTTCCAGGTTTTTGTTTATAGTTTCTATTTCGTTTTTCATTCTGATGTAGTTCTTACTCAGTTCCTTGTAGTTGTCTGTGAGTTCCTTGAGCATCTTCATAAATGTTATTTTGAATTCTATATCTTATAGTTTGCTTACATCCATTTCATTTAACTCTTTTAGTGGGGATTCTTCCATTCCTTTTGATTGCATGTTCTTTTTTGGTCTCCCCATTTTAGGTGACTCTTTTTGTTTGCTTCTGCACTCCTGATGTTTCACTTTGCTAGCTGTCTTTGTAGGGTGAACTTCTATGGTAGGAAATCTATATGGTTCAGTGGTGTGGTTTCTTTGATCTCTTTGTCTGGATCATGTTGGTTTGTCCTTTCTTCTCTTTGTGTGAGCTCTCTTGATGTACTTGGGTTTTTATCTTTTGGTGGTTCCTTTGTTGGTGGTTTTTCTCCTCCAGCAAGTATACTGATTTTCTCAGCTCCCACCTATTCTTGTATGTGATCAGTGGCAGGGGGTAGGCAAATGGATTAACACAGTGGGAGAGTATTTTATGGGATTTAAAGTACCAGCAAGTAGAGAAGAGATAAGAAAGTTTTTGGATAAGTATAGCATTAACTGTAATATTTCACCCAACTAGCTACTTTTTATAAGAGGTGAAAGAGAGGTAAGACTCTTGTTAGAGGGGAGGATGATTGTGAGCTGAACCCAGAATACAGAGCACTTGTGCATGGTTAGATGATGAGATATAATGAGGGTAAAGGATAGAAATTAGGGATAGTGTGAGAGATAATAGAGTTAACCACAATAATAATAATGCTCAGGATTAAAGTGAAGTGGGCTAAAATCAGGGAGGGTTTCTTTGTAGTATGTACCATTGTATGGAACAACAATTATTTACAATAGTACTGGAACAACAATAATATAATAAGAAATGTATGATTTGGATAACTAGAATAGAAAGTACCCAATCAAGAGTTGTGTGTTATTGGAACACAGATGTTCCAATACATTTTGCAGATGTATGCAAAATGACAATGAATAACAGATTTAATTTTTCTTTCTTTAAAAGAAAGAAAATTAAAATACAATAGAGAATAAGGGAAACAAGTCAAACAATGCAGTTAAACAGAGAAATAAAACAAGGAAAACTAAACATAATAAAGAGAAATTAAAAATTACTAATAAAATGAAAATGGTAAAAATAATGAAAAAATAATAATACACATGGACAATAAAATGCCAGCTTTATGGGATAGCAAAGTGACATTTGTCTCATTTTCTCAGTTTTGGGGGTTAGCCTTTGGATCTGTCTCTGGACCATTCGTACTCCACATCTTGTTGTCTCCCTTGGGGGAAGAATATAAGGAAAAAATAATGAGAGAGGACCCAAAAAGATAAAGATAATAATATGCCTCTTGCTGACTTTAAACCTGGTTAGGGATCTCTGCTGGCTTTCCTAAATGCCACAGGAAGAGGGGTCTGGGCTTTGCTTTTCTCCCTTCCTATGTTTTTGAGAGGATGGGGACCATATCTGGGCCACAATATTCACAGTTTCCAGGCCTCTGGCCCAGGTCTTCTGTGAGCTGCCTGGTCAAATCAGCTTCTCAGCTGCTCACAGCATGAGTCGCTCTTGGATGCGCTGTTTCACTCAGCCACTCAAGTCTCTGGTGTGTGGCTCCTATCAGCCTCTGGATGCACAGTGTGAGACAAGTCAGGTGTATGGTTTCCTGTGGTCACTTAGCCTCTGGCATGCCTTATGAGAGATACTCAGGTGCACGGTTACGCTTCAGTCACTCAGTCTCTGGGTTCACACAGCTCAAATCACCCTTGGGGCGAGCCAGCCACTGCTCAAGAGTTCCTTACAAAGCAGCTGCCCACTGTTCTTAACAAGTGCACCGCTTTTTACACAGTCCTGCTTTCCAACCAGTCCAGAGACTATGGGTCAGGGTCCAATAGGGCCCAACGCCTCCCTTCTCCAGGTGTTACCTGGCACTTCAATTTCTCTGGTACTGGTGTCCACAGGTGCAGTGGATATGTACTGCATCTGTGTGTCTCCCACTTTGTCTCTATTTTCCCCAGCAACTTCCAGCATCTAGATCCCTTCTGATGCTGGGCTGCCCACCTTGTTCTGATAGGGGAGGGACCTGGTGATCCAATTCTCCTCTTCGTATCCTGCGATGGACACCAGGCTGGGGACAGCAGCAGTGCTGATCCCTGCACAGATCCCAGGGACCTTACTGTCCCAGCACAATCTCCTTACCCTCTGTTTTTCAATGTCCTCTGCAATTTTTGGCCTCCAAACTTCATATAAGCTGGAATTCTATTGACTGTTCATGCTGTTCCTCAGAAGACTGGCTAAGTGTTCCAGCTGGGCACAGTGAGAGCTAGGCACAGTGAGAGCTGGGCTCTGCTCCCACCTACCTCACTGTCATCTTCTCAATACAAACTTTTAAATTATTGCACAGTACACATTTTCCAGAATATTTGTATGCACCAGCTCCTGATTGGTATGGGGGCAGAATCTTGTCACAGTCAATTTGCTATATTTGTGACTTAGAAGTATGGTTGCAAAGGTAGTGGCCTAGTAACACTAATAACTTTAACTTACTTCCAAACTGCCACTGACTTGAAAAGAAGATTTAAAAAAACAGTTTAAAATGCTGGCAAGGTCCAAAGAAAGTCAGAAATCTAAAGGAAGCTGCCCAGAGATATCTGCACTTGCCCCTGTGTTGAGGGAAGCCAGCACACCCAACCATTGCACTCTCAGCAGGCAATGGGTCATCCAACTGTAGCCTTAGGCACAGACTTTCCAACTCATGGATGTAAAAGTAGGAACACAGAAGTGGGGTTTTAACCTCTGTTCCTGCTATAGTTCCAGAAAGATGTTCTAGAGGATTATGACATGTAATGTTAGTAGACCAACCCCATTACCGTGTGCAGCTCATGGAGAGCCTTGAGGGTCACATGCAATTTCAACACAATCTGCAAAATGAAAGTTGATGCAGACACCAGCCAGCAGTGTCCTCGGCATTGTGGATGGATGAGGCACGAGAGAAATTCTCACGGACTACTGAGTCCTGTGGAGGAAAAGGGACGGCACGGCCACTCTCTCAAAGGAGAGTTCCTTGGAGCGGCCTGGTCACTCGCTCAAGAGTAGGGCACCCTGATCCTTGCCTTCATAGGTTTGTTATTGACATTTAATTTGCACAGAAATACAGGTAAAGTTCATTAATCATTGTCAGGGAGTAAGGATCAAACAATAGATGGCATACAAAGAACTACGAGGGCTTACTCTGAGTCAGGGTCTATTACCTAAAAGACTACAAAACTTAAGGGAACAAACTCATGTCCTGCCCAGGCCTTTATCATTTAATTAAGAGCATTCTTAGCAAAGCAGGTTTCATAGGAGTTTATGTATTCTTTCCCAGGCCTGATCACCCAGGGAACCTGCCCTTTCCAGCAGAGGGCTGCACCACTTTCTGTCATTGTTTCAGGCTTAAGTCAGGCAGGGAAGTAAGGCAGCCAAGATATTAGACTTCTCACAGACAGGATGAGGACTCAGTCTTTGTCAAAGTTGAGGTACCAGGGTCCATCACCCTCTTTTGCTGGAGCCCCCCAAGTCCTTCCCTGGGGCCTCCATGTGATCATGCCTGTCTTAGATCGTTCCCCCCTTGGGGAATCTTACCTGTCACTGGCTAACTGATCAAGCATTGGGGGCCAGTTATGGAAAATGGAGCAGAAGCAGTGCTTCTGCTAGGGAGATAAGCTTAGTCTCCTTAGTGGCTTATGGTCCGAAGGTCACTCACTCAGCCTTAGCCTTGGGTGGGTTAAAGCTCCTGAAACCAGGCAGGGCAGCTCCCAACAGAAAATATTTAATTTTTTTTTCTAAATGTGAAATGTGAACGGGGTTTTGTTCCTTGAGTCCAGCTGTGTGTGGACCCATTTTGAAAAACACAAGGCAGTCATCTGTACAGCTAAGGTCATCACATTTTATTACTTATTAATACATTTACTTGTGTTTACCTTTTTCTATGTACAATAGTTCCATGCAGCCATCAGTGTTTACATTTTATAATTTTGTTTATTTTTGCTTTTGGTGAGAGTGGAGCTTTGGTTTGGGTTGACCAGAGTTGAAATGTTTCTTTTTCTCAAGTACTGAAACATATTTATCTGGTGTTGAGCCAGACACTGGGACACACCAGCAAGGGGACAGAGCCCTTTGCTTCAAAGGAAACACAGACTTTAGAGCTTATTTACCGCTTATTTACTTGCTACCTGAGTAATCTTGACCAGGTTTCTTGGTGAATATTAAATTACTTGTAATTAAAGTTATTTGTAGGTTTTGCCTTTGCCTTGGGGTTAAATAATATAATGTATCATTCTTCTTCTGTCTGTAGATGGCTAAATGGCCCATCTATCTATGTATATCTACATGGTGCGTGTGAGTGTATATATGTGTGTATACATATGTATACACAGGCACACAGGGTCCAGCACAAACAATGCTCCTTTTCATTACAAAATCATAAGCATGTAATTCTCTAACATAAAGATATCACACTTAAGCATATAATATTACAGTTTAGGTGAAGTGTTCAAATTAAAACTATAAATTATTTCACCCATATTATTACCCTACCAACCATACTCAGGTAGGTGTTACTTCTGCCAGACCTTGTGTGTGTATGTATGGTATATTAGTGAATGTGCATTTATTTCTATATAAGATAGATGCAGTATGTATATGTGTATATATATATGTATATGTACACATATGTATATATATATGTAAGTATGTGCACACATATGTGTATAGATATATGGTATATACCTGGCATATGTATAAAACATAACTAATAGAAAGGACTTTGAAGTACTTCTCTAGTATTAGAAATGGATGACGACTAATGAGCTCCTTAGTCTGGTATCTCTTTGCCCAGTGTTTTGTAGAGAGTGTGGATTGGAGGAGTTGAATTGAGTGGCTGAGTAGTGGAGAGATAGTACTAATTATATTATTAAGTGTGGTGGTAAACATTGACCAATAGGACTGGACTCCAGGGCCTTGTAGTTCAGAGGTATAATCACATTGTAAATTATAGTCTTTCCTCATAAAACCAAAGTGCTGATCATACAGTAGCATACTTCTGGGATGGATGATGTGGTTGTCTATGTGAAATACTATTTCAATCAAAGGTGACATATTTATCTATTATGTATTTTCTAATCTTAATACAGTAAATGACCAAATCAGTGCAGATCCAGCCTATCATTGTAGCTATTGACACCAGGCCATGGGGAATGATTATTTATGATGACGGCCCTGAGACCCAGAGGAATGGTTATGGTAGAATCAGTATGTTCTGCTTAATAAAGCTAGGAAGTGTATATATTTTAGGCTTATTTCAACAGAAAGTGTTAAATACTTTCATCATTTTACAAGGCACTGTATTCTCCTGCCTGTCATGACTGGACTGCAATGAACTGTAAGAGTGCTTACAAGTTGCTTCTGGAAAGGCATTAATTAGCTGCGAGCATTAATGTAAAATTTACCCACTTAGTGTATTGGAAGCTATTGACATAAAACAATAATGCTCTTCATATGGGAATGATTTATTCCTGAGGTAACAATTTACAGATTGAAGTCTGATAGCTGACTGTTAACAATGTCTGTTAACTGACTCCATTAATGAAACATGAGGGTCTTCCAGTGTAGGAAACCGTTCTGCATGGTGTGGGAGAAGCTCCCACTCAGAGATGCACAGGACCCATGCCCACGGATAGGTTCTCCTGTGGGGAATCAGGCCTGCAATGTGCCTAGGCCACTTTGAGTCTTGCTCTTGTTAAAAAACTCCCTCACCCTGAATTGAGGACATTTACTGCAAAGTAACTTCCTAAAATCCATACTAAACCTTCCATGGATGAGTGTAAGCAGTTCAACCACATTTGCCTTTTCATTTGCCTCTTCTGTGATGTGATTAGCAGCATTGGCTCCTTTGTTTTCTGTAAAAAGGTAACCACTAAAGCCAATCTGTGCATAGTAAGTGAGGACCATGAAATGTGCCAAGAAACCCAATAAAGGCCAGTCATGGCAAGGGCCAAGGCTTTTGCTCCCCTTGAGAGAAAAGCCATGCTGTCCCTTTTCCTCCACCGGTCTTGGTAGTCCCTGTGAATGCCTCATTTAACCATAATGACTCGGACACTGAGGGCCTGTGTCTGCATCATTCCAGGCCTGCACTTCTGTTTACACTTTATATATACTCTTTTTCCTAATTTTTATTCTATACAGAGTTTTCCAAGTCTCATCTGACTGTCATTGGTTGATATATTCTCTCTCTATCTCTCTTTTTTTTTTTTGCTAATAGGTGTGGTCTGAATGGTTATCTCTGTTGGCAGAAGAAGAAGTGGCCTGTGATTCAATTTTATTTGTAAATTATTTACCTCATCTAAAACGATAAACTATGGAGAGATGATAGCCTGTTTTTATTGGTAACCTGAATACTCGGTAACAAATGCACAAAATAGAAAAAAATGTCAGCATATTTATTTTAGCAACCTATTCAGAAACTTAATGATTATCTCTAGAAACTGAAAACAATATAAAACCTTTGGTGAAAAAAGAAGATAAATGGATGATGTGTTAACTGGCAAGGAAAATAAGTCTTTTACCTTTTTAAAGTACATTTTATTGATTATGCTATTACAGTTTTCCCAATTTTCCCCATCTCTCCCCCCTTCGCCCTGCACCCCCCAACCCTCCAGCATCCCCCCTTAGTTCCTGTCCATTGGTTATACATATTAGTTCTTTGAATTCTCTTTCTCATACCATTTTTGACCTCTCCCTGTCTATTTTATACCTGCCAATTATGCTTCTTATTCTGTATACCTTTTCCCTCCTATTCTCCCCTCCCTCTTCCCATTGAAAACCTCCCATGTAATAACCATTTCTCTGATTCTGTTCCTCTTCTGGTTGTTTGCTTAGTTTTTGTTTTTGTTTTTTTTTCTTTTTTTTAGGTTCATTTGTTGATAGTTGTGAGTTTGTTGTCATTTTACTGTTCATAGTTTTTGATCTTCAATTTCTTAGATAAGTCCCTTTAACATTTCATATGATAAGGGCTTGATGATGATGAATTCCTTTAACTTTACCTTATCTTGGAAGCACTTTATCTGCCCTTCCATTCTAAATGACAGCTTTGCTGGATAGAGTAATCTTGGATGTAGGTCCTTTCCTTTCATGACTTCAAACACTTCTTTCCATCTTCTTCTTGCCTGAAAGGTTTCTTTTGAGAAATCAGCTGATAGACTTATGTCCACTCCTTTGTAGAAAACTCTCTCCTTTGCTCTGGCTGTTTTTAAGATTCTCTCTTTATCTTTAACCTTGGGTAACTTAATGATGATGTCCCTTGGTATGTTGCTCTTTGGGTCCAACTTCTTTGAGCTTCCTGCGCTTCCTGGAAGTTTATTTCCTTTATCAGATTGGAAAAGTTTCCATTCTTTATTCGTTCAGGTAAGTTTTCAATTTCTTGCTCTTGTCTTTCTTCTTCTGGTACCCCTATAATTTGGATGCTGGAATGTTTCAAGTTGTCTCAGAGGTTCCTGAGCTTCTCTTTATTTTTTTAAATCCTTGTTTCTTCTTTCTGTTCCATTTGGATGTTTCTTCCTTTTGTTCCAAATTGTTGATTTGAGTACTGGTTTCCTTCCTGTCACTGTTGGTTCCCTGAATATTTTGCTTTATTTCACTTTAGATATCCTTCATTTTTTCTTTCATTTTGCGACCAAGCTCAATCAGTTCTGTGAGCGTTTTGATTACCACAGCTTTGAGCCCTCCGTCAGATAGGTTGGCTATCTCCTTATCACTTAGCTCTCTTTCTGGAGTTTGGCTCTGTTCTTTCATTTGGGCCCTATTCCTTTGTCTCAGTGCACCTGTTAAATTTTTAGGGGGTGTGGTCTTAGGTATTCACCAGGGCAGGGCAACTCTCCCTGCTCTGCTGCGGCATTGTTTGTGGGGCCAGAGAGGGAACAATGGGGTTCTCTTGCTCTGCTCTAGCCTCACTTTCCAATGAATTCTTGTACTCATGTGTGACTGGGAGTTTCTCCCACCGAGGCCACCCTAGCTGTAGTCCACAGTCAGCTCTGAGTCTCAGTTTCCCATTCAGCCAGCCCTGCCCGCATGGTCTACCACCTTGCTGTGGGTTCTCTCCGTCTTCCTGTCTTACTGGTCTGGTTGGTCTGGTTAACTTTCTGTAATTTCTTGATTGTCTGAGTTCCATGCAGTTTGATTTTCTGGCACTTCTGGTTGTTTATTGATTTCAGATTGGTTGTTATCCTCCTTTTGGTTGTGCAAGGAAGGAAAGAGTTTTTACCTTTGCTTCCATCTTGGTGGGAACTCTGCCTTTCTGAATGCATAAGTCTTCTACCTTCATTATGTTTTCATGTGTTATTTTGTTTGGCAAAAAAAAAATACACTCATTAAATATGAGCATTTTGTGAAACAAATATTTCATATGAATGATCATACAGATAATAAATTATCCTTTTTTCCTTGCACAGGTATAAAACAATATTATAGAAATAGAAACATGGAAAAGTAGACCAAAGGTTAAAAGTATGGAGCATAAGTTTTATAACTTCGAGTGTTCTCAGTGGCCTTTTTCTTTCCAATGGCATCATTGTTAGCCTGTTTTTTCTACTTCTTTCTAGTATATACCTTTTTTTTCCATGCATAACTTTTCACTTGGTTAACTAAGTTAAACTAATGCTTTATTCCTTTAGTAGTAGCAATAAATACAAATTTTGGACAAAGAACAAGGAGACAACAATTCAGCTACCTAGTAGATTATGATGTGCTCACATCAGTTTACTGGGAGACTGTGCTCCAAGAATCCAGCTTAGAGTCAGATTGTGTCCTCACTGGAAATATTGATGGGCAAGGTAGAATACTGGGTAGGATCTAGAGCTGAGGCAGAACCAGCCTGCCCCTTCAACTTGTTCCTTTTCCTAAAACAATCTTCATAATAAGCAGTATCTTTCATGTCTGCATAATACTGTGGTATTTCATGGGATCAATATTCCATTATTAAAGTAGCTGAATCCTAGTTGTTGGGAATCTCTTTTTTCTATTATAAATAATGATAAGGTGGATTTCGCTATACATTTGATTTATTATCACAAATTTTCATCATTTGTCTAGGATTTGGAGGATTCATTCTCTAAAGTACTATAACTATTATAGATGGCAATAGAAATTTCTATCAATATAAAATGCCATAAGTTGTATGCAAACTGCATCCTTACTGGTATACAAACATTATCATTTTCATTTTTGTTCTTCTAACTTAATATTCTCATGAACTTTTGATTAAAATAATATATTGCATTCTCTTTGAGGCATTCCAATTCCTACCTCACTCTAAATTTTTCTAACTGTAACTTGGGCTTGGCAGAACATTTTTTAATGCTTATACAGATACTAATTTACAGGGTCTGGCACAAATAACATCCCTTTTTATTGCAAAGTCTTTTATTACAAAATCATAAACATGTAATTCTATAACATAACAATATCAAACTCAAGCACACCATATCATATTTTAGGTGAAATTTTCAAATTTAAAGTGTGAATTATTACACACATATTGTTACTTTACCAACCACACTCAAAGCAAGCCTTACTTCTTCCAGACCCTGTGGATAGTATCTCTCCATGGATCCCTCAATGTCCTGAATCAGAGTTAGACAGGGTTTGAAATAACAGTTCAGCTACTAGACAAGACCCTTAATGTCTGTGTGTCAGAGTCTTTATTTTCTCATTCTATAACTTGGAGGTAACAGTGGTAGGAGGAGAAGGAGGAATGAAAGGAAGGAGCAGTGTGCCTCCTCATGCAGACACCACATGCAATTTTTAAACTTTTTCATGGTTCCCAAATTATTGTGTTCTGGATGGAAGATGAAATCTCTAAATCATGACTATGCAATTTAAGTGAGATAGAACTCAATCAAATATTTTTATTGTAATTTACTTTCTATCAGTGGTAATTTTATTTTTTTGTTTGTTTTTGTTTTGTGCAGTATTGCAGTTTTTGTATTATGTCTCCTCTCTATAACAAGAAATGACATGGAAGTGGGCAGAGGGGAAGGGAAAATGGGACATCTGTAATAGTCAACAATAAAAATAAAGAAAAATTAATTTAAAAATGAAATGACAAAATATCTAAGTTGGTTGAGCTAGGAGAACAATGGTAACATGATTATTTTGCCTAGGTCAGAAAGGAAAATACTTTTGGAGTTCTAAGACTTTTCTCTTATTGTAGATACTAATTTAACAGTTACTATGCACCAGGTGGTGTGGAATGCACAGCATGACATAAATACAACCTTTGTACATACAAGATTTTATTTAGTCTTGCATTTTCAGTGATTTCCTTTATTTTAGGGTAAGTGGCTACTGATGAGGGGGATTTAGGAAAGGAAAGTGAAGGCTTAGGCAAGAAAGTGACAGGCAGGGACCTGGTGTGGGTTAGACTGGCATTAGTATGCCTCTCAGCTGACTCCCTGGAAACTCACTTTGGTAAGCTATTCATAGGTTTTGAAATTGAAAACCTATTTTAGCTACTGGTCTTAAGTATAGGCTTCTGACTGCAGAATGAAGTGCATTTTAATAATCTTTCTTCTTCAAGGCAGTCAAGAAAGGAATTCTATTAACCCAGCAGAGGGTTAGCACAGGAGCCTGGTCTGAGCAGCAGGCAAGGAGGATTGGTGAACACAGTCCTGGGCCCAAAAGCATCCTTGCACTGAGACACTCTTGGTTTAAGTCAGGTACCCTTTCATGAGTGACTCTTCCTCACCATCAGCCTGCCCTTACTCCTGGAAGATGTGTTTCTATCACAGTCAAAGAGCTGACCCTCATGCCACTTTCTACTTAACTGTGAACACTATTAAGACGAGGCTCAAGTGTTACTTTTTGCGCATCTCTGTATCTCCCACAGGGAGTGCACTCTGCAAACTTTTGTGAAAAGGAAATGTCAGGTGCCTTTCATTTACTCAGTTGAGCAAATATTTATTCAGTGAATGTGATGAATCGGAGGTCGTTTTTCATATTATCTTGCATTGGTGAACAACACAAACAGCCCTGTCCTCATGAGCATATGTTCTAGTGGAATTCATGGCAATGAATTAAAAATAAAATCAGAATAAGCTTTATTGTTGGAGTTTTACCATAAATGGTAAAACTCTTAGAAGGTATGCAACCTATCTAGAAAGTTTGAGTACTTAGTAGGTGCCTAAAATTCAAAGTGGGGCAAAAGTATATTTATAGTTGTTTGTATGAAAGATCATATAATAATTAATAAATAATACAAGAATAAACTGTGTTTTGTGTACTCAAAACTGTAAACCTACTTTTGCCAACTCCTATATATGCCAACACCAGTCAATAGTAAATATTGACAATATTTAACTTTTTATTTGCATGTGTTTTTCCCTATTAGCTATGGTTTATCCACATACTTCAAAATTCTGTAGACATAACATCTAATAACTCTTCTTGGAAGGTGATTCCTCCTCCATTCTTTTCCAGTTTGGGTTTTCAGAGATCACATCCATGGAATTTACTACCACATGTACACGGCTATCTTCCTATAACATTCCGGGCCCTTAAAGGACAAGGACTATCATGTGTGTGTGTTGAATGAAGCAGGTCTTTAAGTTTAATGTTCTATCACTAGATGAACTGGGTCAAGTGAAATACAATCAAATACAACATTAATAAGTGTTTCAAGAAGAGCTGTTAAAAGGATGTAAAGTGGAAACTAGTTGTGAAATTAAAAAAATTAAGTTATTGAATTTGAAATAAGAGAAAGTGAGAAGATACATTGTGTGCAATTTAGTGGTCATTCTTACCAAGGTCAGCAGAACTGTAATGAATTTATGGTTCTTATTTTGAAAAGTTTATATTATTATGTTCAGAATAGCTTAAATAGATTTTGAAAAAAAGGAAAAAAATAGCATTTGTATTTTGGCTAAGGAAGGGCCAAGCTTGTGACCCTGAGTTAGGAGTGTTTCTTATGTTTTGTGTGTATGCATGTGTATATGAAGAAAGCAAGATGATAGCAAATACAGTGGCACATACATATTTTGCCTTCTCAGAAAAAGACATAACCATTGGCCATAGAAGAAACTTTGTTTTTCCTTCTCTGACTGTAAGTTGGTCCTTAGTCCCATCCAGGATACCAGGAATTAACTGTGCATGTTGGTGGAGAAGGTACTGGGGTGGCCAGAATTCATGTAGCACAGCTAGCCTGGTATCTGTACCAGTGACTCACCCAGTCGTGCTGGAAGGCCCAGGAAAGGGCCTAAAACTGTAGAATATTGAACGATTTCCAAGAACAAACAGAAAGCAGAAGCTCAGAGCATTTTTGATAGTGGTGAATGTTCAAACTCTTTGTATTCATCAAAATATTATCTCATATATTATATTTTGTAACGTTAAAAAGTAAGGACTTCTGCTCTGGCTGGAGTGGCTCAGTGGTTGGAGCATCATCCTATAACCAAAGAGTTGTGGGTTTGATTCCCAGTCAGGGCACATACTTAGGTTGTAGGTTCATCCCCAGTCTCAGCATGGGCGTGGACCCATGCCCCCCAAGTCCTGATGTGGATACTCCAGCCTGGTGCATACAAAGGCAACCAGTTGATCCTTCTCTTGCATTGATGTTTCTCTCTCTCCCTTTCTCTCTCTCTCTAAAAAAGCCAATAAAAATATCCTCAGGTGAGGATTAAAAAGAGTAAAGATTTCTTTACTATTTCTTTACTAAATAACCACCAGTTGATAGTCTGGTGGTTATTTTTGTCTGTGTGTGAGAAAGTGCCTGATCAAATATGGCTGTCACAATTCTGTGTGTTGTGACTTGGTCTAGAACATTTTCCTACAACTGGGTGTCATTTATTGATTAAACATGTTTCCACAAATAGGAATTCATATGGTGAGAGGAAAGTTTTCCATGGATCAACCTTTTCTAATGTTGGGAAAATATCTGCCAGGTTTTGGGATGTATTTTAGAAGGTTGATCCTCATTAATCACAAGCACATTCAGACTCCTGTAGTTAGGGAAGACAAGTTATATTTCCAGCCTTTACCTTTCTTTAAATTTTTCATTCTTCTGCACAGAAATGGTGATGGACAGAAGAAAAACATGGTACAAACAACACTTCTCTTACAATCAGGAGAGGGAGGTTCCTGTCTTAGGCTCTTAGCTGTAGACTATTGGGCAAGTTGTCTAACTCCAATATGGCCCTGTTTTATCATCTGTGATAAATTATTTTGTGCTCAAATAGTTGACATTGAGGTCCTTTTGCCTCTAAAATACTAGTTCTATTAGAGTAACCACAAACAGGTCTTTTGAGAGTATTTAATAAATATTAATTATCACTGGCAGCAATTTTTGTAAAGTATTTCTCTGAAAACAAAACAAAGGTTGTGGCCAAGTGGAAGAAGTGGATCCAGTAACTACTTAACAGGCTCTGTGAATGGACTGACTCTTCTAGGAACTTTTGCAGGCTCTGCATGAGTCGTAATCACTGAATGGTAGACTTTAGCAATTCCTGGCAGACCTTGAAGGGCCCAGCAGGAGTTCCTGACTACTCACCTACAGTGAACCTTTGTGTTTCTCTGTTATTGCAGGAACTCAGGGAAGCAGCAGGGTTGTGAGTGGGGTGGTACAGGGAGAAGCCTGAAGTCAGCCAGAAATATTAAACAGATACCAATTTCATCAGACATGTTGTTCCCAGTTGACTTCTTGTCTTCATTCTTGGAGATAGCATTATGGGAAGAGAGAGAAACTTGATCACTTTAGAGATGGGCTTGACATCAGATGGGATATGGAGTGAAGGTATGTTAAACAACATGAAAGCTTTGTGTATGTACCTGATTTAATCAACACTCTTAACAGTGAAACCAAAATAATCAGAGTTATTATAGGTGTCCCAAGGGTTACTAGCTTTTATTCAAAGTCTCCTTTTATGGTTGAATTGTGTATTATTTAATGTTTAAGTCTTAGCTACTTTAAATAAATCCAGCCTTCTATGATCATTTAACACTATCATTAATCAAGGAAATCTACCAGCTTCAGGTTACTATCTTCTTTAAGTTTTATTTTGTTATTAAATCCTGCAGGTCATTTTCAAATTTTTAGTATCAATAAATCAAGTGGAAACTAAACTAGAATGTTTATATTCACTTTCTAATAGTGAAAGTGAATCACTTAGATTCACTTTTATAAATTCTCTTTCTCAGATGGTTTTTACATTTCATTTTTAGTTTCCATCCTGAAAGAGTTCAACAATTTAACAAACATTTCTGAAAGTTGTACTACTTTCCTGAAGCTCTATTAAGCCCTGGGGATAAAAAGATGCTTCAACCACACACCCACCTGGGGAAATACCTGATTACCTGGGGAGTTTTTCATTAAAGGAGATTATTGTGGAATGATATAGTAAGTGACAAAAATTCTTTGCTTGATCCGACTTTAATCAGGTTCCTGAACCTTCCCTTGTGCCCATCTGTCACTTCCTTGTGAAACACAATTTTAACAGGAACTCCACTGAGTCAGTTTAACCATAATCCCCATACCTGTGTATCTAATCAGGTAACTCTTCCTTCGCTAACTGTCAGGTGCTGTCTGGACCCTTGGCCTGTCTTCAGTCAGAATCCTGTTAGGTCACACACCTGATGTCCTACTTGCAATTTACCCATACTACATTCAGGATTGAGCCCAGTTCTGCACTGGAATCTCACTTCCTTCTGACAATAGTTCAGAATAAAATCTGCCTTTTACTGTTGTTCACCTCTGGTTTTTCCTTGACATAAGTGAGAAAGTAAAGGAAGGGCTGGGGATGCAAAATTCAGAAATCTAGGACAGATCCCTCTGGGTCACTGCTGGTTTGTTATGCTTGAAAGTGCCCCTACTTCCCACCTTCCCAGACACTGGTGGTCCACAGGGTCCTGTCCCTATGATCTGCTCCCAGATCCCACAGCTCTGGAAACTGCTTTTTCAATGTTGATGTTTTGTCTATGGTGCAGGTCCTTTATTGGACGGGCATGGGCTGCAAGACCAGGGACTGTAGGTCACTGGGCTGTCAGAGAAGACCTGTGATGGCACAGATTGCTGCTGGACCCTGGGGGTCTTCAGTAGCACCAACTGCAGTGGCTGTTCCTAGCCTGAGGCTGTGCTGGTGTAATGGTCATTTTTTTAGAATTGTGGTTGTGGGTATATGAAAGTTGAGGTTAGGTTCAGAAACAAGTTTATTATGTTCTAAATGTCTTGGGATTTCCTTTTCTCAGGTGGGGGAAAAAAGGTCAGAATTCTACCCCTGTCAAGACTTTACTTGAAAAAGAAAACAAAGCCTAAGGTTACATTGACCACACATTTAGATCATTTGATGTTGGAAGCTTTTATAGAAAATCCAGTTGACTTTTTTTTGTCACTTTGGAAAGAAAAAGCATTAGTTCATTTATCTATTCAGCTGAAAAGATTGATTCTTACTGTACACAGACTATTTGTAAATTAATCATATTGTTTCTACAAATACAAACATATCCTGTCTTTGATAAAGAAAATGAGGCAAAATTTTTTTTCTATTTTTTAAGATTTTATTTATTTATTTTTAGACAAAGGAGAAGGGAGGGAGAAAGAGAGGTAGAGAAACATCAGTGTGTGGTTGCCTCTTATGTGTCCCCTTCTGGAGAGCTGACCCACAATCCAGGCATGTGCCCTAATGGGGAATTGAACCAGCGACCTCTTGCATTGAAGGTTGGCACTCAATCCAATGAGACACACCAGTCAGGACATTTTTCTATTATTTTTAAGTATTTAGACACCTATTAGTTGTAAGCTGACTTAGAAAATGAACACTCAACTGTACAAGATAGAATTGGTGGAGGAAGAATAAAAGGTTAAAAATATTGCCTAGGAAATTTGGCAGCTGCAAATAGGAGACAGGCTGTTTTAATAAGATCAGGGGCACAAGTGCAGAGACATTGTACAGATAAGCTGGGACAACATTGAAGTTCAACCAAGAGGAGAGATAAAAATGACCTCTGTACAAATGAAAAGAGAACAGGAGAAAATGAAACCAGCGTTGGCGGAGAAGTCCTCTGAAGCCCCATGACTGAAGAAATTGCAATTTAAGTTATTGGACCCCACCTTTTTAAAAAAGGACAACAACCCACACACTACATGCAGCACCAGTGGAAAAATCGGCCCCACTCAACTACCTTTTGGTACATTTGTGTGTGGAAGAGTTCTGTTTGAGGCACTGTACAAAAATTCCCAAAATTAACTCTTCTCTTCCTGCTCATTTTTTGGCAACTAAGGATCTACTATTTTTTAACTCCCATGGATGTATCAAGTCTTTATTTACAATGAATGCTATTCTGGGGCAACTCTGTTATGTTAGAGAAAAACTTTGTTTTTCAGGTTTGAAAAATCCCTTTTGGTTCAAATTCAACCTCTGCAAGGGATGCAGACAGATCACAGGATCTTAGCAAAGCCAAAGCCCGTTTTTCTGACTATAACTTTGTGTGTGTGTGTGTGAATTATTTCCCCTGTTTTTTTACATAAATATTTTTATTATAGAGTAGATTTAGATTTGCATAAAAGTTGTGATGATGATAGATAGTTACCATGTTCATTAGAACAATGTTCCCTTATTGACATGGTATAGTACGTTCATCACAGGCAAGGGTTCAAGATTCATACACTATTATTAACTAAAGGGTATACTTTAATCAGATGTACTTAGTTTATACCTTGTCCATTTTCTGTTCTAGGATCCCTTCCAGGACACCACTTTCCACTTAGTTGTCATGTTTCCTTGGGTTCCTCTCTGCTGTGGTGACAATTTCTCAGATTTTTCTTGATTTTGATGACTTTGACAGTTTCAAGTTACCTCAGTGAGATGGTTTTATGGAATGCTTCTTAACTGGTATTGACCTAATGTTTTTCTCATGAAGATACTGGGGTTATGGATTTGAAGAGAAAGACTCCAGTGGAAAATCCCATGTTCATCACATCATATCAAGAGCAGTTACTCTCCACATGAGTAATCACTCTTCGTGTTGACCTTGATCACGTATGTGGCTGAGATGGTATTTCGGGATTCTGCACTGTGAGGTTACTTGCCTGTTCCCATATTGTGCCTATTGTAAAGAAGTCGCTATACACAGCCTACACTTCGTAAGTGAGAGTTAAATGCTGCTTGCAGGAAAATGCCTATTTTATAAGGGATATTGTGAAAGCTAGAGGTATATAAAACTAAATGTATATAAAAGGCTTATATTGTTTAAATACATATTATTAGTGATAATCATAATAACAGGACTGTCAGATGCAAGTTCAGTGTGCATATAATCAGCATGTTTGCAAATAACTGACAACTATATATAAAGTGCAGAGAGTAGATGCAGAGAAACAAAATAGAATTTCAATTAGGGATGCAACTATCTTCCTAAAGAATTGTCCTATCAGCTATTTACAAGTGTTTTGAATTGGAACACAAAAGTTCTCATTTGTCTTCAAATCCACAACTCAGTTAGAGAATGCTTTTTGTAAATCTGGCTGGCTCAAGTCAGATAAATCAAGTTACCTAATTTACATGATATTTTCTTAATTCAGATTTACAGATCCTCCCTTTTCTTTTTTTTTAAACGAACACAACTTTATTTATTTATTTATTTGTTTGTTTGTTTGTTTTAGAGAGGGAAGGGAGGGAGAAAGAGAGAGAGAGAGAACCATCACTGTGCAGTTGCTGGGGGCTGTGGCCTGCAACCCAGGCATGTGCCCTGACTGGGAATTGAACCAGCAATGTTTTGGTTCACAGCCCACGCTCAATCCACTGAGTCACACCAGGCAGGGTCAGATTCTCCCTTTTCAATTAGTCAACTTTTCAGGGTGAACTAGAGTGATACAGAAATAGGGAGAGAAAGCAATTCATTGTGATTTTTTTTAAGTATGCCCATTGGATATAGAAAAAAGAACAGGAATTAAAAGCCATTCTTGTACAGCAAGAATGAGTGACTGCAGCATCTTTAGGAGTGTGTATGTTCTGAAACTTTACTCACAAGTAAGTACCTATGGAAAACTGCTTTTGGTGCAGAAGCATACTTAATGTCAATTCAACAAAAACTACAAAGTATTATAGGAAAAAATCACATTGGTAATTCATTCTTTGTTTAAGACAGTAAGGAAAATAAAATTGCCATAAAAGTATTAGTAATATAGTTTGGAGGAAAACGTGATGACTGGAAAACACAACAACAAAAGTCAAAATTGTAAGTTGTCAATACCTAGAAATGGAAGTTGGCTGAACTAGCCACTAAATACTTTTAAAGACAGTAAAGTGAATTGTAAAAAACAAAACCTATATTTGTATTCACTTATTATTTACATGGAAATATAGGTAGTAAATCACCAGTAAAATCAGTGGTACATACCATTTTTTAAGTGTTTTAAGTTCAGTGATTTTCAGCAACCAACTTAGAGCCTGGGAATTATAAGTTTGTGACAAAGCCGTGGTTGGTTTGGAAATTCAATGTCAGTTTTTCTGAGGCTAATGGAGAATTTCTTAAAATCAGAAATGATTGTCCTGTGTAATCTTTCAAAGGAAACAAGAGGTGGTGTGAAGAGTAATTAGCTATGTGACTTTCAACAAGTCACTTACCCACTCTGTGCCTGTTTTGTATGTTTATGAAGTGCCCAGTACATGGTAGGGGCTCAATGAAGAGGATCTGTTCTCGGAATTTTTGTTTGATGCTGACCACTGGTTTAGGTGGCTTCTACTTCATATGTCTTCTTTGTTGTTATTGTTAATCTTTGCTCTTATTTATTTGTAACTCTTAGATAATCTCATTATTGACAGGACTCATGGAAGAAACTCTCAGAGAGGACAGCCTATATCTCTTGACAATCTGCCCCTGACATTTTTCTTTGGCCTCCTTCATTATCTTAGCCAAAAATTTATCATATTCTTCAGCCCCTTCCTTGTTTTTCTTAGTACGTTGTTTCTTCAGAGCAATATTCTGACATTTGTGTTATAAGATATGTAGAGTAACAAGACACTGAATCTTGGGTGCTTTGGTCCTAGGTTTCTTACCTTCTCTGTTTGGGGGCTTTCTCGCAATATAGTGGCAGACATCATCTCCTTTAGAGAGATTGAAAAGTTTATGGATTCTGCTAAGTTTTTGGAGCCCCAGGTGATGAGGCACATTAGTATCAAGTGAAACCAGGGATATCTTTCCCCCCCTTTTTTTTACAATGACCAAGTTGAGGACACTGAGTGTCTCAACCACCTGCTGGCAGTGACTTCAGAACACTGTGGATGGCTCATCGACACACGAGAAAAACATATACAGAGACAACCAGGTCCTGTGGGTAAGTAGGAATGGAATGGCCACTCCCTCTAGTGGGGAGCGCCGGGCCACCCTCCCTACAGGAGAGCACCCTAGGGGAGAGCACACTGTTCTCCTGTCTCAACAGGCTTTTATTGGGTTCGTTTGCATAAGAATTCAGGTAAAGCTCATTACTCATTGCCAGGAAGAAAGGATCAAACAATAGACAACAAGGAAGTCTGAGGACATATTTTGAGTCAGGGTCAAAGAGCTGTAAAAGACTTTAAAGAACAAACTTACTTCCTCCTTGGACCCTTCTCATTCAACTGAGAGCATTCTAAACAAAGCAGGTTTCACAGGATTCTACATATTCTTTCTTAGTCCTGATCACCCAGGGAACCCGCCCTTTCCAGCACAGGGCTGCACCACCCTGTCATTGTTTCAGGCTTAGGTGGAGCAAGGGAACTCAGGCAGCCAAGAGATTAGGGGGTTTTCTCACAGACCACAAGGACTCAGGCTTTGTCAAAGCCGAGGGTCTATCACCCCCTTTTGCTGTAGCCCCCAAAGTCCTTCCTTGGGAGCCTCCCATGTGATCATGCCTGTCTTAGGTCGTTCCCCCCTTGGGGAATCTTACCCGTCATTGGCTAACTAGCCAAGCATTGGGGACCAGATAGGGTGAAGTAAAAGGAGCAGAAGTGGTGCTCCTGCCAGGGAGATAAGCTTTTGTCTCCTTGCTGGCTTACGGTTCCAAGGTCGTTCCCTCAGCCTTAGCCTCAGCGGGGGTTACAGCTTCTGATACCAGGCAGGGTGGTTCCCAACAACTGAGATTGGTAAGTACAGTGCAACCCGAAACTGATTTATACTTTCTTCAGTCCTCTCCCTTCTATAATAGGACTGCCCTTACTCAGCAGCAGGGGGACACGTCCATGAGTCAAGACGTCCTGCTTCATGAAGAAACATTGTTTGTCATTCCAACCACTGATTCAAACCACATAACCCTTCCACTCTTCATCCAAAATGTCAACAGCACTTATCTGGCCACACATGTCTCATAAAAGGTACAGAGTTTGAGTTCATCATCCATTTCAATGAGTTTCTGGCAGCTAGTGGCTGGGAAAGAGATGTTTAGCTTTATCCTGAAGCAGCCAACTAACTGCCTCTGAGGTGCCACAAAAAAGAGCTATGTATCTTCTTTAGAAAAATAAATGAAAAATGCTTTTCTCCTATTTTTAGAAAATATGTATTAAAAATAGCTGGATTTCTCAGGCTAGAAGCATGTACCACTTAGGGAAATTAAGATTAGAATTGCATAATCAGTTATGTTGCTTTGACAGAGCTGAGTATTTAGGCTGGATATTCTGAGTGAAGTTGTAAGTTCATTTAATTGTTATGCCCTAAAAATGTTTGGAGAGTAAAGTTAAAAATTCTGGAAGACAATGTGAAGTGTAATTTACATTCCTGCAGTTCTGTTAAATTTTGTTAAATGCATCCTTTTCTCCATTAAAAAGCAGAAAAATTCTTGTTTCTGAAATTTTCTTAGTAAAAATGATTTTTAAGTTCATTTTACCTAGATCTTGAGGTTAGATTTTAGAACTTTATTCATTCTCTATGTTGAACAGATAGAATGTTGTTTTGTTTCCATGGAGCTGGGAAAATAGTTCAAAGGGTTAACAAGTAAAATGCAGTTGTATTTGAAAGCTGAATGTAGAAAGGAAAACATTTCTATTAACTGTCATGATGGAGAAATCAGTAGGAAGCCATAATTGTCCATCAGGATAATGGGCATCCTGCTAGAATAAGTATTTGTGTGTGGTGGTGGGGGCAGACAGTGCACCCTAGGAAAATCCCAGGTGTCAGGGTCCTAGACCTAGAGGTAGGTAAATGACATCAAAATCACAGGCACTGAGGGCTGCCTTGGCAAAATTCAGGAACATCTTATTGATACTCTTAACATGTTTTATACAAATTTTCAGAGATGAAATATTTTATTTATTTACCAACTGCATATTCACATTTTTCATAGTTGTTTGTAACAGATGATCTGATCACTACCCTACAAAACAGCACAATTTAATAGCTGAGCTCTCTTGAGACCCTCCCAAGAGAAAACGAGTTGATCCCAAAGAAAAATGCAATTGCTTATAATTGATTAAGTGGTTTCAAAGTAAAAGTAGTATCACATTTAAACTTTTCGATATAAAAGGAACTTTTAATTTTCCTAATATTAACACTGCAATAGAGTATTTCGAGTCTCTTTCATATTTTGGCATTGAGTCACATGCTTGAAATTGAAAACTAAGAAAGGCATGACAATCTCTCTCAAGGAAAATTGTATAATCTTATGTAGTACGTTCTATATAGTAGAGAGTTATGTAGAGCTTTACAAAGTTCCCAGTTAGGAAGCCACTAAGTATTGACGATAACTGAAGTTGGACCATGAACATGCATAGGAATTTGTGAGGTAGAAATGGAGTATTTCGGCCACTGAAACATATGTTCAAGCCAAGATATTAAGACACAGAATAATTTAGGAATGGGCTAGGTCTTTTCTACAGCTAGAACATAATTTGAATGCAAGGGAGATAGAAGCAGCTGAAAGAAAGGTAGGAGGATTAGAAAAGACAAATGTTTGCTTTTATCCCTAGAGAGTTAGAATATATACAAACACCACCAAAATAAATCAAGTAAAATATTTTAGAAGCATTATATTTAATTTACTTAAGCACTTGAGTGCTTGTAGAAAAGCAGAGAAAATCTCTACATCTGCTTCCTAGCTGAGTACACTTGCTTTGGAATATTAGAAACACACTTTATTGGACAGAGAAAGGGTTTCATCTTTATGCCAACATTTTGCTTTCTTTTCTCATAGAGTTTCCTCCCCTCCCAGCCCTGACTCTGGTGTTAGGTCCTACAACTACCAGGGTTCTTTCTTCTCTTCTCCTTAAAGTCACTATTGGCAGGAGGCACTAGTGCTCAAGGGGAAGGACATTCTCTTTGTCACTCAATGGAATGTGACTTTTGCTCTTAGCTCAGTTCAAATCAAAGACCTTCTTGACAAAATATAGAAATGGGGACCTTCGGAGTCAGGAAGGTGAGATATTCTCTTTAAGATTAGGAGACACCTCTCTGTTCTAGGCTGGGGACATGGTGTGAACCTGACTATACTTTCCCCACATCTTATCTCTGCTCAGGTCACCACCCATTTGGATAGACTCTGCTGGTCCTAAAGGCTTGTTACAAAGGACTGATTATGTCCTGTCAGTTAATAATATGCCTCTTTCTTGTCAGGGCAACTGTCCACTCTTTTCTCCAGGATGGGGGTTACCGGCTCCAGGAATCACTGAAGAACTGTAAGTTTCCATCCATCCCAGACAGCTAATTTAAAGAGCTACGCTGATGCTGGTGATAGGCTTTTAAAAAATGATTAAGTATGAGATTTTCCCCGAAATCATAGCAAATAGGACTTCAGATTCAGTTTAATAAAAACATTCTTTTAAGTCCTGTTTATTGGCCATAGTAATATTAACTATATTGTGAGGGGAAACACACTAAAAATTATTTTTAGCTGTGTCCAATCCAGCTCCAGCAACAAGTTCCTTCTACTAGCTTCTGCCTAGAGGCCTGCTTCTTTTCTACATCCATGACTAGGCATGTCCTGTTGTGTTTATTGTGGTGAGCAGACAGGCCACTGTCCTCAGAAACCCTGAATGGGAATGCTGGAAGTGCTGGGAGCCCTGGCTTCACCTGGCAGGTTCTAGGTGGACCCCCCCTGGGAGAGTGAGAAAGGGTGTAGAGTCCCATGTCTCTGATGGTGACCTTAGCTTTCTCACCTCTGCCTCTGTCTTGTACACTCTTGAACTTTACATTTTCTATTTATTGCTTCTGATTCTTGCTGGGAATGTTCCATAAGCTGTATTTCAGCCCACTCATTCATTTCCCCCCAAACCTTTCTGCTCCTCAGCTAATATACTCAGTTTATTATTTACACAACCATATTTTGTGCACCCAGTATCTTCATTTAGACTTTTTGTCATGTCTTCTGATGCCTGCTCAGATATTCAAATTTTCTCTTATCTCTTTTATGGTACTTAATATAACTATTTTAAATATTTTTCCTGCCAGAGTCCATTAACTGTGCATCATATGGTATAGATGGTTTGTATGTTGTCTTTTATAGAGGTTGTGCTGTAGGTGGGGACAACCTCCACAAATGATCAGATAATAAAACCCCAGCCTGTGTCTCTCAGTCTTTGGGAGTCGTGTATGTGAGTAGGTGTGTGTCTCTGTGTGTCAGTGTCTTTGTGTGTGTGTTTGTGTGTTTCTGTGTGTCTGTATGAGTGTATGTGAGTACTTGTGTCTGTGTGTGAGTGTATGAGTGTCTGTGTGTCTGTTTATATGTGTGATTCACTCCTTGAGAAGCAGGAGTGAATGTTATAATCTGGGGACATGTTATAATCATGGGGACATGGGATATTGTCTAAGGACAATATCTATGCCCAACTCCCCTCCCCTTGTATCTGCAGTTCTCATTCAATTGGTCTGGCATGAGGCCCAAGCTTCAGATTTTGCAGAGCTACCTTGGAAAAGACAGTGTGCAGACAGGTTTGAGAACCTCAGAATCTTCACTATCCTGGTCAGAAATGGCAGTGGGAGGAAATGCTTGGGGCCAGTTGGGCACTCCTGTCTGTCATGTGCTTCATGACATTATTACTGCACCTGGAATGGCAATGAAGTTATTAAGGACCTGCCTAGGCAATTTGGGGAGAGGGACCAACTGGTGTACCCAGAGGCCACCCCATCCCATGACCATGGACTAGCCTCTTTGAGGGATGTCTCCAGGAGGAGGAGTTGCCCAGGCTTCCCTGCCTTTTCTTAGTCTCCCTCCTTGGTTCGCACACTCCTGGAGCCCCTGGGCTGGTAAAAGGCCCGGGAGTGCACAGGAAGATCCAGTGCCACATGGCAGATACTTGTAGAGCATGTGCATCATCTCCTCAGACCTCCTGGTGCCTTGTCGTCTTTTTTGAAAATAATATAACTATACAATTTTTCATTGTTTAAAATTATAAAATTCTTAGAATGACAAGATTGATAATGCTTTATGGAAAGAAATATTCTTTGGTAATTTTATACTGAAAATATCCCAATATAATTTTGTCGAAGATCTTTTAAAGTTATTAAAAATGTTTCCTATTGTTTTCTGGGTATGTTTTAAACATTTTGTGACAGCTTGAGGTAATCATAGTGAATACACCAATGGCAGCCAGTATGCCCTTGTAGTGTTGGAGCTAGTTAATAGTTATATTCTTCATTAGTTGATTGTTACTATTTCCTGTGGTCTCTGGAAGAACTGCCTTTTTGGATTTCTCATTTTATTCTATATTATTATAGTTTCAATAAAGGGCTGCTCATCCTATTTCATCGCATGTAAAATGAGTAAATACACTCAGAGTGAGACTTAAATTGAGAAATGAAAGTCTGGAACAACTTCGCATAATTTATTTTTTGATATCTGGGAAACAATGTTTGGCATTTTTTTGTTTATTTTGAAAACATTTGAAGTTTCTGAATTTAAACAATTACTAAGAGTGATAGATGGTGACTTTAAATGAAAGAGGATCACATGTCCTCAGATACTGTTTTCCTTCAACAGCATTTATAACAGGAAACATACTTTTTTTTTTTTTTGGAACCTATTACCTATTCCTTAGCAGGTACCATTCTGGTTCCATCATAGTTTTCTGTTATCCATTAAGGTGGAACTGGAGGGGGTTCATGTGCATCACTAAGTGAATTTCTATAGAAATTGTCTTCATGCACAGGTGATCTTCTACTAAACTGAAATTTTATCTTCAACCCTCTTAATAGTTGATGTGAGGTGGCTATACAAGGAGTTTTGAAGGTGACTGATTTGTCACTCTTCTCATCACTGTGCCTGTGCTGTAGAATATTTATGTAGGTGCACATTGCTGAATCAGAAATAACCTGATTATTTCATGTATTCTATTTTCTATATATAATAAGTGGTTTATAAAAACATCCAGCCTACAACTTGACAACCCATCTGAATAATAAATATTAAATTAGAATATCAAAGTATGTTCTTATAACTATGATCTTCCAAGTAAAATTTCGATATTGTTATAATTTCCTCACTATTTTTAAGTATCGTGCCCTGGAATAAAACAGGAACACTTCCTATAGGTACTTAATTAAAATAGGTCATGGCAACATACTGTAATGTTTCTGTAATGCTTATTTGCACAAGAAAATGTATTCATGTTATGGAATGTGACATTTTGCAGTCAAACCTTCTAATAGGATAATGCCCATAAAGAAAATGAAATATACCGTTAAGAATAAAATAGGTTCTTACTGCTTTTTCTGCCATCTTGGAGCCTGCTGGGAACAGGACTTCAACAACAACAGATGGGTCTGGAAGGCTGTGATCCAAGACCACTTTTGCCAGCTATAAATGGGGTCTATGGAACCAGAGGGAACACACAGCTCTTCTTAAAATTAAAGGTGTTTATGTTCAAGATGAAACTGAATTTTATCTAGGTGAGAGATGTGCTTATGTGTACAAAGCAAAGAATAACACAGTGACTCCTGGTGGTAAACCAAACAAAACCAGAGTAATCTAGAAAAAGCTTGTGCTCATGGAAATAGTGGCATGGTTCATGCTAAATGCCAAAAGCCTTCCTGTTAAAGCCATTGGACACAGAATCTGTGTAATGCTGTGCTCTTCAAGGATTTAAACTTATTGAAAAGTAAACAAACAGCCCTGACTCATGTGGCTCAGTTGGTTGGGGCACATGCTTAGGCTGTGGGTTCCATTCCTGGTTAAGATGCGGAGGGGAGCCAAGTGATGAATGATTCTCTCACTTGTCGATGGTTCCCTTCCTCTCCTTTTCCTTCCTTCCTTATCTCTAAAATAAGTAAATAAAATATATTTTAATGTTTAAATAAAAAGTTGTTGTTACTAAAAATGGCCAACTTATCTTCCGATTAGTCAAAATTTTGGCAAAGTAAATGTAAGTACTATTTTAGAATGGGAGTAGATTGCTTTGTCCATGTGCTTATCAAAAGAATCCCTTAAATTGTAACTCAACTTTGAAATCTTTTACTTTGGTTGTTTTGTAAGAGGCAGGGAGTAGAGCAGAAGAGGTTCAGGGAGGCAGCATGAGGTGACCCATTCCACAGGATATTTACATGTTTTCTTCCTCAACTGTGCAGGTATTGATATCACACTGATAGCATATCTTTTAAATAAAGTTTGCCCAATTTTATTTGAAACACTACTCAGGATATATCATCAAAACATTAGTTTCTCTTATGTTTGATCATCAACCTGCTAAAAATTACATAATTTAAAGTGGCTGTTTTTTCACTGTGGACTTCTTAGAAAAGCTGAATTAAATTTTGTTCTGTTAGCTCTACAATATTTCATAGAAACCTGAAGTAATCAGTCTGTTTTGACCCAAATTGATTAAGTTTCTCTTATCTAGAAAGACCTGCCCTCCTTACATAAAAGCTATAAAAGAAGGTGTGGCTCAGTTGGTTGGAGCAATGTCCTATAACCAAAAAGTTGCAGGTTCCAGTCCTGGTCAGAGGATATACCTAGGTTGTAGATTCAATTCCAGGTCCAGCCATATATGATCAATCCCCTGTTAGGGTGAGTACAGGAGGCAGCCAATCAGAACTTCTCTCTCACATTAGTATTTTTTCTCTTTCCCTTCCCCTCTCTCTAAAAGCAATGAAAAAATACCCTTGGGTTAGGATTAAGTTTTTTTTAAAGCTGTAAACAAAGCCATGTCAGAGGATACTCAACCAGTCAGAACTCCACAGAACTTACTTTCCTAATATACGAATGATTCTTCCCAGTGTTGGGTCCCTGGCTTCATCATTTTGGTGACTCTGCCGAGAACCTTCAGCTCTATCCCATGCAGATGTGGTCCATGTGTTACTTTTGTGATCAGTCCAGAGAAATCTCATACTAGTCCAGCTGGCGGGTGGTGAAGCATTTCCCTACACTTACCCAGGGTGTGCCTGGGACAGATGAGCTCAACTGTCTGATAGTGTAATTGCTGATTTTGGTGCCTCTTAGAAGGTGCATCCATAAGGCCCAAACTCAGAGCATCTGCTGTGCTAGGAATGGCCAAGATCATCTTCTTGTACTGTCCTTAGTCTCTGAACAGTGAGGAACTGCTGATGAGGTTATAGGTCCTCAATGGGGAGGACCTCTTAAGGTAAGAACTGTGGTATGGTATCATAGGTCGTACCTATCGTTAACCAGAAGAATTTTTATTCTAATACTTGTATATCGATAGGACATCTCAATACTTGTTCATCTGTGAGGACATAATTGGCAGGGTTGAGAGGAGAAAGGTCATGTAAAACATGGCAAAGGAATAATAAAGTTATCATTGAAAACTCAGGAAAGAAAAAAAAAGTGAAAGTAAACTGGCCTGGGGCTCAATCACCATGTTTGGTGTGCTTAACTGAAGGAAAGGGGAGCTAAGAAGTATTCCTTGGGAGCTGAGGATGAGTGTTTGGGTACAGATTTACTGACAGTCCTTGGAACGACAGTCTTTGGAATGGCAGTCCTTAGTATTGGGCTGAGTGACATGTGCTGAAACCCAGAGGGGTGATGATTGAATAATAGCATAGCTATATTCAAAATCTTTCTGGTCCATAACTTTGTTCATGTCTATGAAAGTCATAACAGTGAAGAGAAATGTTCTAACAGTGTGGATAATAACCAGGACTGAGCAACACCACTTGGGTCCCAAGTCTGGGTCCATCTTTTCCAACTGCGTGACTTTTGGCAGGATTCTTTTGCCTTATTTGTCTCACATTAGGGTGTATAACGTAGGGCTATAGTTAGCATAAATTAAATTAATGAATGTGGAGTTTTTACCAGAGGGTCTGGTACATAAAAAAATGCTCTTACATGTTAGCTTAAAAAGGAAAACAAAAAAAGATTTTCAGAGTAACTCTGATATGTATTAGAAAGGAAAGGAGGAAATGGGTCTGTTTTTTGCTATTTGGGCTTAAATTTCTCCTCTCCAAATAATTCTCAGAAACTTACCACCAGAGTTTGATGTGGCTTTTATATTTAGGTCCACAAATGCTTTTTTTAAAATTTAATCTTTATTGTATTTTTCCATTACTATTTAGTCCCCTTATACCCTCCTCCCTCCAGCAGTCACCACACTGTCGTCTATGTTCATTATTCCTTTTTCCTTTTTGCTCAATCCCTCCACCCCTAAATCTCCCCCACCCCAATAGCTGTTATCCTGCTCTCCAACTATGAATCTTTCCCCGTTTTCTTTGTGAGTTCAGTTTGTTTATTAGATTCCACATATGAGTGAAATCATGTGGTATTTGTCTTTTCTCTGACTGGCTTCTTTCAGTTAGCATTATGTTCTCCAGGTCCATCCATACTGTTGCAAAGGATAACAGTTTCTTCTTTGTTTATAGCCAAGTAGTATTCTGTTGTGTGAATGTCCAAGTTTCAATCACACTCAAGATACTGTAAATAATATAATATGTTTTTGTATGTCTACAATATAATAGCAATATTTTATGCTTTTGTGTTCCCCTACTTACAAAAGTTTTTGAAAGAGATTAGGTGGGTATAGTCTACAGCTGAGAAGAGTGCAGTCTACATTTAGGATAGAGACGGTGATGGCTTAGAGTGCTCAGCATCCTCAACTTAACTTTAAGTGTTCTTTATTAGAATTTTTCACTAAGTAAATAAGAAAAATCTCCCATTGTTTTTACCTTTAATGTAAAACATTTCCTGTAACTTGTTTACTTTTGTAGATCCCTAAATCACAGCTGTCCTTTGCTCATGATTCTGTCACCCTCACTTTTCTGTAGTTCCCGTGGGTGGAGGGGTGAACACAATATATCTCTGCCTTCCTAAATCACACCAAACACAAAGCCTAATGGCATTTAATTAAAAATAAAGCCTTCACCAACATCCATGACCCATAGAATGTACTCATCTTTCCATTCTAATGTTTATGGACAATGAACTTTCATTTTGGGGTGTCATTCTTTAAGCTTGAAGTGGGGTTGAGAGGAGGTTGACTGCTTATTGAAAGAACTGAGAATCATATTCTGTTTTTAAAAGATTTCATTTACTTCTTTTTAGAGAAAAAGAGGGATAAAGAGAAGGAAAGAAACATCAATGTGTGGTTGCCTCTTGTGCGCCCCCATCTGGGGACCTGGCCCACAACCCAGGCATTTGTCTTGGCTGTGAATTGAACTGGCAACCCTGTGGTTCATAGGCTGGCACTCAATCCACTGAGTCACACCAGCCAGGACTGAGAATCATATTCTTTAGAATGTGGGATCCAGAGAGACATGCTTGCAAGTGTATTAGCTTTGGCTTCTGAGATCATAGGGCAATTTAATGTAAGGTATTTTAAAGATGTATAGGTTTTCATTACTATTCAACCATATCAGTACAGTCAACCTAGGACTGCTAGAAAAAGAGTACTTCGGTATTATATGTTAACAAATAACACTCTTCTCTAGGTCATTTTTTGAATGATCTGGAATTGTGAGTATTAACTACTATCTACTAGCTGACTTGAGCAAGATTGAAGATTAGAATTTTCTAGGCATGGTATTTAAACTGTGACTGTCTGCGATGTTCATTACTGTGACTTGTATTGCCCATGATACCATTTTTCTGTATTTACCATGTCAGAGTTCTGGTTCTGCTTGAGAATGGATTCAAACCATCAGTTTCAGTGTGCATGAGGCATTCAGATTGGGAGTCCACCCTGCTGGGCAGGAGCCATATGTACCACTCAATAACAGGGCATTTCTGTGGTCTCTTCAACTCCACAGTTCATGTGACCGTGATTTGGAGTGTTCCTCTGGGGCTGTGTCAGCTTAAGGGAAGTATACTTAACTTCATTACAAAGTATCATTTCCTTAAAATATCACTTCTTCCACTCTAGCCTTTGCCTGGAAGTGTCTAGAAAGGATACTGGTGCTAAGGCAGGGTGACTGTCAGGTTACTGTATATCCCTTCCAGAATGGACGATGGTGTTTGCTCCCTCTGCCCTGAGTTCTGGTCTTGCCTGATAACTACTGCTTCTTTTTTAGTTACGGTTCTGTGTGACTCCTAAATGCAAGCCCCCCTAGCTATGAGAACACAATGATTTGGGGACCCATCCCTCCAAGGGCAGTTGTAATAATTGGGGTGTTAGATGCATGCACTATCTCTTTCCAGTGAGACACTCGCAACTTGGTTTTATTGCCGGACCAGGCCTGAGGGTGAAGACTTCGAGAGCACCCAGACCTGTGTTCATTAAAAGCTGACCCTCAGGTGACAGCTTATAAACTTGCAGTTGGTCTGCAGTTCTTTCAATGAAAAAAAATAACCTGGTGGGAAAATGGCAAGCGAAATTAGTCTTATAGGTTATTTCATGAGTATAAAAGTGTCATGAAGAAAGGTAGCTTTTCCTTAGGCATTTTTTTCTAGGTCAGAGGAACTCATGATGAAATATTTTTTCCACATAGCACACTACACTTCTGTAATGATAAGACCGCCCCCACAATCTTGCATCTTTTCCCCTGTTCACTATTGTTCAGACACATGAACAGTTTCTTCACTTGCCAAATTCTTATGTTAATAAATGTTCATTTCTGACTTGTTAATGTGCTAGCTATTAAATACAACCTTTGTGAAAGCAGGGACTTTTGTGTTATTTCTTCCCTTGTGGCACTCAGAGGTCTGGCTGATGGCAAGTGATGGGGACATGGTAGATACGCAGAGAGTATGTATGGCTAGGTGACTGACCTATTGAAGGTAAGAATAAATGACCATGACTGATCCCAGCCAAACACTAGCTCTCACAGAGTGGAGGGATGTTGGTGTTTCTGTGCTGAAGGCAGTTGCATTTGTCCTTACCTCACAATGAGGGCCCCTCACTGTTCACACAACAGTGGAAAATATAGGAAAATCCATACACATAAACTGCTCCTTCATTTAAAAAAATATATTGCTCATTTATCCACTCATGAATTGAGACATGTGTTGAGCAACTACAACATTTGAGTCATTCTACTAAAGCCAAGAAATGCAGTGTCTCCCATGTTCCTGTCCTTGGACATTTGGTCCAAGTGGTCAGGGAATGATGTGGTTTCAGGGAACTAAGGAAACTTGTGGGGAAGGCATCAAAACCAACCAGGAAGTCATAGTTTTTCTGCAGGAGGTGATGAGCTGTCTGACTTTAAAGTGAGAATTCCACAGCAGCTAGGAGAGTGGTTGTTGTGGTACAGTGGGGCAGGTGTTCACGAAGAGAACTGTGAAGAATGGACAGAAAAGGGCAGCACAGTACATAGTTCATATGGCTGAATATACCCATATCAGGAATGCCACTGTCTGTATGGTAGGAGGGGTGATTTGGCATTTATTCCTCTTTGACCATGGTAAACTCCCTACCTAGGTAATTTCATCCACTTCAAGGGATGTGCACATGTGTGTTGGGAATACAGGGGAAATTATTAAAAACAACCATTGGAAGACTGTACCATTAGCTTTAAATTATTAAAAATGCAGAATTCATTTTCTGACAGTCTAATAACTTATAATTTAAAAAGGTAAGAAGAACCATGTTTAAAAATTTAAAAGTATGGTTCTAAACAACTCAAAAACTAATAATGTCAGGATGGGTACTGTAAAATACACACTAGATGAAAACATAATTACTACATGTCAGTACATGTAGGATACAACTAAAGCAATATTTTAGAAAAAACAAATTTATAGCCCAAATGTTCCATTAGAAAGAGAGAAAGTTCAAAATTCATGAACTAAATCTCAAACTTAGAAGGTACAAAAACATGCATTAATACATCCAAAGGACATGGGAGGAAGGAAATAGATAAGAAGGTAAAAATTTAATGAAGTAGAAAAATAAGCCTATAACATGATAAATGTAAAACACAGTGGGTCCAGAAGACAGGTTGGTTCCTTGAAAGGCTAACAGAAGTAGACCGACTTCTGGAAAGGTTAATAATTTACAAAGAAAAAGCTCTGATGAACTGGAAATAGAATTGTAACTAATTGCTGCTACAGAGATTGAACCACTAGTAAAAGAATATTATGAACAAGTTTGTTCAGTGAGCTCAGAAAAACTGAGCTAGCTGAGACGATTCCTGGGTCACTGATGTGGCCTCATAGTTCATCGTTTACACCTAACTCTTAACCTCCTCTCAGGTCAGCAAGAAGGAAAGTTCACAAAGCAAATTTCACCCCGATGCTCTTCTGCTCAAATATAAATTGTATGTGATTTCCCAGAAGTCAAAGGAGAAAGTATAAAATCCTCAGTTTTTCCTCCGGGAGACACAGTCCTGCACCCGCCTGTCTATTATCATCTTACTCTGTTCTGTCTTTACTTTCTGCTGTCCTGATGTACTGTTCTCTTATCCCTCTGTTCCTGAATGTGCTGAGTGCCTTTCTACCTTGGGCTTTTACCCATGATGTTTCCCTCTGATGACACTGTTCACTACATGTCTTGGAAATTCTTATCCATTTTCAGATATCAGGTCAATGTTGCTTTCTCCAGGAGATCATTAGGTCTCGTCATCCCATTTTTGGTGCTCTGGTCTGCCTTTGCATCATCCTGTGCTTTTCTTTGACAGGTCCCATCCCCTGTAGGGTTGATTCTATCTTACTATTTTTTTTTTTATTATTCACTCATGTGCATATGCATGTCATCATGGAGGAAGCATATCTATTGAGGTGTGCCCTGGTCCAGCCGCAGCTGGGTCAAGGGTCTCCTGAAAGGTGGGTAAGGCACCGGCAATGGGAGACAGACAACAACACGACTCAGAGGACGGTGAAGCTCTGTTCCATTTATTGCAAGTACAAGCAGATTTTTATATTTTCATTTTTGGCAGTAATTAATATTTGCGATTAGGTGAAGCAGGAAGTTTTCTACCCACATATCAGATCATGCTAACCTAGTAACCTATTAAATGCAAACAATTAAAAATAGCTGTATGTACAGAATTTGAATGTCTTATTGTTTATTAAAGTTCTCAGAATTTGTCATGGGGCAAAAGGATACGCTCGATTGAGTAGAGGTCATAAGAAATTTATTATAAGGCCTTTGTGATATCTACTTTGGTTATCTATCTTTTTCTGTCTAAAATATTTCTTTATGTTCTATGAACTCTGACTCTCTGATAATTATTTCTACATGCTTGGTTTGTAACAGCTAACCAGCTTCTCTTATTTCTTTGCCTGTCTAATTCTAATTGATATATATTCCTATTCAAGGTAAAGGAGGGACTATTACTTCAACAACTTTTAGACATTCAGGGGCTATTTCATTAGAGGGGATTTTGTTCTCTGATCAAGAAATTATTTTGTACAACTTCATTGGAATTATGCAAATCAATAAACCTAAAATATAGGTATCTAACAATCCCACCACCTTTTGATCACCAAAACAAACATGTAAGGAGGGATAGAGAGGAAATCTAGCCATGGTAAACCTTTTGACCTAAAAGGTGATAGACAGTTTTATTAAATTTTATAGGGTACAGGCCATTCTTGACTTTCTCATGTCTTATTCTATTTCTATTTGGATAATTCAGAGAGTTCTTTTTTGAAGCTGCTGCATGATAGGGGGAAATGTGGGCAAAATCTTTTGACAAGCTGCTGGAGTAGTGACCTGTTTTGTTCCTTAGTAAATAAACACCAGGGAGGTCTGCTTCAAGCTAACGTTTCCATGAAATTTAGACTGCTATAAGGCACTTGGACTCCAACCTTATTGACCATTCTAATGTCATCTTCATTATATGCCCCTGTATAAGGCAATGGGGGATCTGGGACCCTCTCAAAACTATTAGCTCCTCTTTGGGGAAACCATAATTTACCATTAATCCAATATGCTACCCAGGGGTATCCCTGGGCCATGGGTAGGGGTCTGTCTATATAGTTTTTTCTTGTTTTCTTGGAAGACGCTTTGTATCTGTGGGTAAGGAACAGGTGTGGGAAAGTCTACCAACAATTCAGCTTTTACACTATAGTATAAAATCTAGTGATTTATTATATATAAATTTGCTGGACAAGAAATGAATGTTATAAAGCTATACAGGAAAGAAAATATTGCAAATCATGAAGGAGACCACAGTGGCTTTTGTCTCAGTAGCCTCTTGTGTTTACCACTGCTTTTTTCCTCTTTTTCAATCTGCCTCTGGTTATGTCAGATGTTGGCCTTGTATGACCTTAGGCAGCCTGTTACACACTTCCTGTATTCTGCTGTCACTGTCTTTCTCCTTCAATTGTTAATCTGGTCCCTCTGCACTCAGCATTCAGGTTTAAGCATGGTAGGGTGGGGCTGAATCCCTCCTGAGGTGGGGACTATTGTTTCTCCTCAGGTAGCTGCTGTTTGGAGGGGAGTGGTCTGCCTGAGCAGATGGCTGCTGCGTATGTGTGTTGGCTCAGCACCAGATCCATGTGGCTACTTTCTCAGTTCTCTCCCAAAAGTTTCTGTCCCGTCTCTCCTCAAGTCTCTCTGTTCAACTCTGCCCCACCTTTGTCAATGATCTACAGTCTCTGGCTGTCTCTTTCGGTTGTTTATCTGGTCACTAGGACTCAGAAGGCAGGTTTAAGCACCAAAGGGCCAGGGTAGAGACCCTCTTGGGGTCTGGGCTATTGTTTCCCCTCAGGCTACTGCCGCTCAGAAGGGAGTGGTCTGTCTGAGCACAAAGGCTGCTACCATGGGATGACTCAGCACCTGGGTCCTAGTGGGTACTCTCTTAGTTCTTTCCCCGAGGCTTCCCCATCTTCAGTGTCTCCATCCTCAGTCTCTCCTCTGGCCTCTCCAGCCCACCCTTCCCCTCCTTTTGCCTGAGCCCCAGATAAGTGGCAGCAGATGAAAATTTGTGCATTGGCCTTTTAAATGGCCCTTGCATCTCTAACTGTCTGTTTCTAGCAGAGAGCCACCCTGCTGCTTTTTGCCACTGGTTGTTATCTCTGTACTTTGTGGGCTCTGGTATTCTAGGCTGGGAGTTCTAGCTTAAGGTTTAGACCCCAATCTGCTTTTGGGGATCAAACCAGCCACTGAATTATCCCTCTGGCGCTGCCACCTGTGGGCGCCCAGCCAGCCTTCTCAAGTCTTCACTTCCCTCCTTACCAGACAGGTTGTGTCAAAGCTAGTTCTGTATGTCTGAAGGAATATGCTTCTCTCTGGCTGTTCCTCAGTTGTTTGTTCTGGGTGGTTTTTCCACCCGGGGTTGTAATTCCAGATTGGTCTCGGGAGGATGTCAGTGTGACTTCCATTCACTCTTCCACCATCTTGGGGGAGAACTCTTCAATGTCTTTGACCTTGTTACTCTTTCCTAAGCAACCTCTCAATGGGAATTTATTAATAAATAACACTTATAGAGTTTATAAAGCACTGTGCATACATTATCTCTTAAATATTTAGGAAGTAAGTATTATTACTCAATATTAGAGTAGCAACTTTAAGAGAGAGAAGATTGAATTTAATGAATCAATTTATGCAATTATGGAGGTAGCCAGTAGTCAGACTGCAGGGTAGGCAGGTGACTGGAGACCCAGGGAACAAGTGGTATTACATCCAGAGTGTAATGAATGTCTGGATGCAGACTTCTCTCTTCCATGGGGGAGGTCAGTCTTTTTTCTTTTAAGACCTTCAACTTATTGGGAGAGGCCCACCCACATTGTGAAGGGTAATCTGCTTTACTGAAGTCTACTGATTTAAATGTTAACCTTACCTGAAAAAATACCTTCAGAGCAACAACTACTGTTTGACCAAATACCTGGGTATTGTGGCCCAGCCAAGTTGACAAAATGAGACCTCATAGTTGGTTAGTGATAAGTTGACCTCTAGGTCCCCAGGATACAGGTGGGTTTCCTTTCTGTCCATTTCCCATGCTCCTTGTTCAACGTTGCATAAGAGACACCTTTGAAGAGCTCTTATGGACATGAGATGAAAGAGACCTCAGCACATGGAAGCCCTGGGAACAGTCAGGCAAATGGAACTGAATGATAGAGAATTTGAATCTAAATCACCTAAAGTCAACTTTGCAAAATAAGGAATTTCTTAATAAATACACCAATGTTATTTTACCAATGCTTATAAAATGCATGAAAGTAGAGCAGCTTAGTTTTTATTTATGTTATTTAGTGTATAATTTATATATTAGATTTTTGGGAATAAATATACTCTATTTTATCCTGTTAACTTTTAATCATTTGCCAAGTGAATGGAAAAAATGTTTCTGCAGCAGTGATGTAAGTTATTACAGTTAAAATGTCTCCAATTAAAAATTCATGTTTATCATCATCTGAGTTTATCCTTCTTATCAAGTGAACTACATTTGAAAAATGGTAGAGTTTCAAGGAAATTCTTATGTTAGTAACTATGTAAAGTTTTTATTTATATCTGTGCAAATGTGATTTTTTTCTTTAGTTCTCTACCTACTTTTTCTTTTCTTTTTTTCCCTTTTAACACTCCACTCTTTAAATGCTGAGATAATGGTTTACATTTCTAGCAATGTGCCTCAAATAGTTTTTACATTCTTGGCTGGTGTGGCTCAGGGGATTGAATACTGGTCTGCAAACTGAAAGGCTGCTTGTTTGGTTCCCAATCAGGGCACATGCTTGGGTTGCAGGCCAGGTCCCCAGTTGGGTGTATGCAAGAGGCAATGAATCAATGTCCTGGAAAAATAATTTTTACAGTGAGGTAAATGAAACACAATTATTTATTTTAGTAGAAACACAGCAATGATATAGAGTAAAACCTGATGCTGTTTTATACTGACCTTTTTGCATAATTTAAATAAACCATTCCTAAAGAAAATAAGAAACTTTTTAATGTAGATTTTTGGAAAATTTTTATCACAATATTTTCTCACTGGTTAAAGAAGCATCATAAACTTTTAAACATGCCTGAAATTATTACAGAAGTAATACATACCTGTGGTGTGAAGGATAGAAGACAAAAGTTAACAGCCTGCTTTGTGATCTCCTGCGATGAGTGAATTTCACTATGTAGGTCACACTGGTGATCTAGGTAATTCCTCGTATGATCTGGGGGTGGTGAGAACACAGGCAGGCAACTATCATGTGGTGGGTGCAGCTTTTTTCATCTTGAAAACAATTGTCACACTTCTGTCTCCAAGGATGGGAGGGCAAAACTGTTACTTAGCAGTTTTTCCTACCAACTTTGGTTGACTCATGCTTGCATTTTCTGCAAGCGTGACTGGGCATACTGCTTTAGGTGCTCTGTTCCTTATAGTACTAATATGTACAATAATTGTACAAACAATTTCAAGCCATAAGATTGGTCATAATAACATTACAGGGGAGAGACCCAAGTCAGGGTCTCCCCTGCTTCACTGCAAACTTGTTCTTCGGTTCTTGCCTCACTCATAAGAGACTAATTCAAGTGAGAGATAACCGGTGTAATGAAAATGAGATAGCAAGTTTATGAATCACACACAAGCACAAAGCTTCAAGCAGGCACCTAGCTAGTCTGAATGCCCCAGGTATAGAGGAAATAATGTTGTTAGTTTGTTAGTAAGTTTGTTCTATACACTTGAGCTGAAACTACAAGTGAGCACTCAGCTAATGTGAGTGCACCAACTACTCGGGTTCAGTGGTTATATACTTTAACCAGCTTCTAGGTGCCCCTCCTTTTCCTCCTTCTAAGCCTTGAGAGTAATGCACAGCTACAAACACTTTCTTTTGCAGCTAGTAAAGGACCTTTGTCTTTGTTAGTAAAATTGCTATAGAGGTTCTCTTTCCCAGCACAGAGTCTCAAGGACTCCCCTCCTCCTGCGCTATTCCTACTTGTGGTGTTTGGAACACCCAGCAATCTTATCAGACTGGGCTCAGGACTGCTGAGTTAGCTGGTGAGACATGTCTCCTTCCTTCTCCCTGCCTCAGTTTACCACCTATCCTACCAAGCAATAATAGTCATATGCTTGGGGGACCAAAGCATTCATTTTCAGTCTTTGAGGACAAACAGATGTGCACAGACAAAGATCACCAATGGCCTCCATTTCTGCACCCAACACTTGTCCTAGGTCCATACAGTAGCCAAGACATGGTAGGAAAAGTTGAGCTGTAGAGAGTGAATTTGAGTCAGCCTGCCACCCACTGGAGGTTAAACTTTGAGCAAAGATACATAATGTCCACACCTCTGTTTTTCATCTATAAAATGCTATTGTTAGCTAAAAGAGTTTGAGATTCCTTCTGACTCTAAAAATTATTTTGGGGGATTTTTATGAAAATATTATGGAAGATGATCTTATTCATAAAACAGCAATAACAATATTTAAGAAAATTTAAAAAATATTTTAAATACTTTGTTTATTTATTTACTTTTAGAAAGGGGAAGGCAGAGAGAAAGAGAGGGGGAGAAACATCAGTGTGTGGTTGCCTCTTGCACTTCCCTTACTGTGGACCTGGCCTGTAACCCAGGCATATGCCCTAGACTGGGAATTGAACTGGTGATCTTGTGGTTCACAGGCTGGCACTCCATCCACTGAACCACACCAGCCAGGAAGGATGTAGGAAGAATTTTAATTACCAAATGGTGTGATGCTTATATGATTATTTAAAATTAAGTTATGCAAGACCTTGAGCAGCCCTTGAGATACATTTTTCATCTGTATAATGAGGATATTTATAAACTGGTCTGTCTGGACTGTGACATATTATAGCAATGCATGATTTTATTTTTATTATCACTGATACTTATTCTGCCTTAAATACTGCATGTTGTGAGAATCTTGGGAGGGATAGCTGAGCAAGAAGTGACAGGGCAGATGGCTCAGCAGTGGCCTCATCTGAAAGGTGAATCACAGCAAGGACAGGGAAAGTGAGCAGACTTGGTCCTGGGGTCAGTTTTAACTGCTTATGTTCATTTCAGGCAAAACCTTCAATCACTACCATTGCCATAAGCATCCAAGGGCATTAGCATTTATCAGTGAAGGCATCATTCTGAGGACATTACATTGAATCTTCCAAACCCCACTGGAATAGCACTTTGAGGCCATACCACTAACTAGGAAACAGTAGATTTTAGTTTCCTTTCTGATTTTATGACTCTAGAATATATTGTCACAACCAGGCCCTGTACTCCCTCCAAATTTCTCGGAGGTCTCCTGGGCTCCCAGGTTCTTTGTACACTTTCCACCTCCAGTGTCTCATCTCCATGCCCACACCTTCACTTCATGAAACTCCAGTAAAATGTCATGTCCAAGGTAAAAAGTTGGTGCATTCCTGTTAGGAAACCTAGTTGTGTGATTGAAAGTGCCTGTGCCATGTGCTGGGAGGTATACTTTGGTTATTTGACGCAGATGTTCTGGATTTTGAAAATAAAATTTTCAAACTTTTTTTAAAAAGTTATTTAGACATAATTGAATCTGTATTTTAACACATTTTATTATTCTGCATCAATGATTTTTAATGTTTTGGGGGTAGTGAAGTTGAGAAGGCTGTGAAATCTCAATGCAAATAAAAAGAGACATGCTTTTAAACACAGTCTTTATATACTTCAAGGTAGTTGGGCTGCCTGGGGCCTTTCCTGACCCATAGGGTAGGAACACCTGATCCACGGGCTCAGTTTTTTTTTACCCACACAGATAAACTTGAATAATACTGTAAATGTATTATATACTTTCTGGAGACATTTAATCAGTGAATGAGGAAGTGGAGAAAAGAGCAATATACACTTTGAGGATGTAATAGGCCCTAGCACCTTCCTTCCTTAATGGGTGACCTTGATTAGATCACCAGAATTCAAAGGGCCCAGCTCTCATTATATCTGTACATAAGTGTCAGAGTCCCTTAAGCTAGCTACGTTTGTCCTAACATCTCTTGAAGGAAACAAAAGACTCACTGCAGTTAAAGAAAGATCAAGAATGAAAGGCTAGTTAGTTATGTGATTAAATCAGAAAGCAGTCATTGAGTTTGAAATAATTGCTGTGGAGACGCATGGACGGAGCCATCAAGGCACAGATTATTTGAATTGGGTAGTCCTAAGGACAAGTTTGTGCCTGGGATGGTGATAAGAAGGGACTTGAGTTCACTCGACTTGGGTTATGTCCTACTCTTGCCAAGATACTTGAGCTTTATTCAACTCTCAGGAAAATGTGAAGACCACATTTCAGACCTGTGGCATAACTCAAATTCTAGTTTGTATTTTTTTTAAGTCTCACCCAAAGACACATTTATTGGTTTTTTTTTTGGGGGGGGGGAGAGAGAGAGAGAGAGAGAGAGAGAGAGAGAGAGAGAGAGAGAGAGAGAGAAAGAAACATCAGTGTGATAAAAACTATCATTTGCCTCTTATACATGCCCCAACCAGAGATTGAACCTGCATCCAAGGATGTGCCGTGACTGGGAATCAAATCCACAACTTTTTTGTGTATGGGACACTACTCCAACCAACTTAGCGATCCAGCCAGGGCTCTAGTTTGTATTGTAGATGAAATTAGGGGACAAGGTGACAGACTTACATGAATAAACATATTGAGTTTATTGAATGAGATTCTAAAGATCTGCTGTTTGGTAATATGAACTGAACTACACTTAATATTGTTCTATTAAGGATAAGTAATTTAAGATTATGTACAGCTCTCAAATGGGTATAAATCTGTGTTTCAAGGATATTTATTGAAGTGTACACTCAGTGAAACCCTGATCACTCAATGAGACACTGATGTCATTCATTGCTACATTCTTTTTGTTTTCCAAATCTTTAATTGAATGATAATAGTCTCAAGAGGCTAGAGCTAGCTCCTTGAAATTGTACATAATATATATCAGCTCACATGTTCGGTCACAAAATTGAAATGTCAATGTTAAATAGCTAGATTTGACACCCACTTTGGGAACCTTTCAAGTAAAACAATTGAATAATGGTGGAAAGCTCAATCCATTTGTATCTTGTATGTTAAATATTTGTTCAAATGTGAATGAACTTTGTTTTATGAGAAATTCCCATATTAGGGAAATGTTGTGCCTGACATTTCTTTGTTAAATCTGTCCATTGTCCACTTAACATTCATTTCAATCTTGCTCTGTGCAGACAATAAGCTAGCAGCTTTGATCACTTAAAGGAAAATCCAGTGTCTGAAGATCTCAGCTTTGGTGTGGAAAGTGCTCCCAAGTCCAGATAGAATGTGCTCCTGAAAATAAAAGGAGGGTTCCTGAGCATCTAGTCCTGAGATCAGAGTTGTACTATGCAAGGGGCAACACCAGGGTTTGACCATAAGGGAACTGAACCTAACAGAGGCTGTGGGAGGAGAGGGGCATTGGAGGGTGATCAGTGGAATAACCGAAAGGTAAAGAGATGGAGACAGGGCACTGGGGGAGAAGGAAGAGAAGGCACACCATCTGGCTTAGCTGCAAAACAATTGCCAACAGGGAATGTTAGATGGAAGCCTAGAGAAGAAAAATGTGTCGCACAATGAAAGTGTTTCTGGCTCAGAAGCTCCGTAATTCATCTGATAGGCAACTTTGAAGGCATTTATTTGTGGGTGAAAGTGTGACAGTGAAAACCCTATCTCACATTTAGTGAACATTTAAGAACTGTTGAGTATTCTATTAAGAATTTTTCTATTGTATTTAATCCTCATGAAAAATTGAAAAATGGGTGTATTATCAACACTGTTCAGCTGATGAATAACCTGTGGCTTAGAGACATTCAGTAAGTTGCTTGGAGTCACTTACGTAATCTAACCAGTAACAGAGAGCCAAGGTTTAGAACTCAATCCCCTTGACTCTGGAGTCTAACTATTAGCCACTGTACCATGATCTTATTTAGGCCTTAGGAAGATAATTTGAAAAATACCACATAGCTGAGGTCATTGAGAGAAGAAAGTAGGGATTGTGAAAAAGGTAATGAGATATAAAACTAAGATGCCAGCCCAGGTTCATGGGCTTTATCACAAAGGCAGAGGTCAAAACAAGAACATGCCCAGATGCTGCCTCTTCTGTTCTAGCCAGAATGCACTTGGATGGTGCTTTTAGTCCATGTGACCCACAACAATTATATTTGTTATATATTATTAACCTGCAAAAATCAATACTTTTCCTCAAGTTGGTTCCTGCATGTGAGCACTTCATTTTTTAGGTAGGCTCCAGATACACTAAAAGCAGAAATGACCTGGGGTTTTTTTTTATTAATCTTACTCCATGCTGCCTGAACTAGATGTGAAATATGGTTGTTACTCAAAGAGAAATGGCCAAATTAGGTTGAAAGTCCATTTGATCTTTCTGTACCTGATCCATTTCCCTGTCTGATAGGTGCTGCTGACTAACATCAGCTCTGTTTCCAGGGAAATTGTATTCAGTAAGTAGTCATATATTTAACATTAGATAAGTAGGGCCTTGAGTGCTTTCTCTGAAGATGAAAAACATTTAGAAAACTTCCGCATAACTTGACTGTGTGTGAATGTGTGTGTCACTGGGTCTGTCACCCTGCTCTGTAAGTGCCCTGGTGATTTTCTATTGAGAAAGTCGTAAGAAATTATCTGATTTATAACAATGAGAACTCACAAATATATAGTTTGTTTAACATGTAGTAAAGATAATTCTGTGATATTTGGAAACTCTTTGGCTAGTTTTATGTAACATAAGGAGAATCTTTTTTCTGGGTCCCTGAGTCCTTGTAGGGTTCTTTGTTTTCCCTTCTGTAAAATGACTTTCTATGTGATATATGATTACATCAATGCAATAAAGACATAAGGCATAGTTTCTTACACAGTCACTTTGAAATCTGAGATAAAAGCTGTTTCAGACATTCAAATTGGCATTAAATCTCCACCAGGGTTTAAATTGATGGTGGGACCACTATTTCACTTGCCCATGTGTGAGTTTTGATCCTCTGAGATGAAAGACTCTGGAAGTAAGTGCACCACATTCTGAGTTTCCTCCCTCTCCTTTCCCTCTTCACACTGTTTGATGTCTGGGCAGCACAGTGGACCCAGAACATTTAAATATCTTAATTCAGTAAGCATCATTATCACTGTTTCATGTTAGAATCTTGAATGTTTTCATAAGTTTTAGATAAGATGAAGACTCAAAATATGACACTTCAAGGGTTATAGTCTAACACACGTTATTATTTATCACATTATAATATTTTGGTAAAAAAGTTTTTTAAATGGTCATATCCTAAGACAGAACTTGTTTCAACTTAAACATGTTTTAAAATAAAAAAGTACAATTGTTTTTGTGAAATTGATGTTTTTTTCACTTTTTAAAAATTTTGAAGTATTTTATTATTGTTCAATTACAGTTGTTCTTATTTTCTCCCTGCCCCTTCCCCCACCCCTTCCAAACCCACCTCCCTCCCTTGCTTCCACCCTCCCCCTTGGTTTTGTCCATTTTTCCTTTATAATAGCTCCTAAAAAACCTTCTTCCCACTGTCCCCTCCCCTCTCCCCTCTGGCTATTGTTAGGTTGCTCTTAATTTCAGTGACTCTGGTTATATTCTGTTTGCTTTTTTCTCTTGTTGATTATGTTCCAGCTAAAGGTGAGATCATATGCCATTTGTCTCTTACCACCTGGCTTATTTCACTTAATATAATGCTCTCCAGTTCCATCCATGCTGTCACAAAGGGTATAAGCTCTTTCTTTCTTTCTGCTGCATAGAATTATTGGGTAAATGTACCATAGTTTTTGATCCACTCATTTGCTGATGGGCACTTAGGTTGCTTCCAGGACTTGGCTATTGTAAATTGTGCTGCTATGAACATTGAGGTGCATAGGTTCTTTTGAATTTGGTATTTCAGGGCTCTTAGGGTACAATCCCAGCAACAAAATTGCTGGGTCAAAAGGAAGATCCATTTTTAGTTTTCTGAGGAAATTCCATACTGTTTTCCACAGTGGCTGCACCAGTCTGCATTCCTGCCAACAGTGTACTAGGGTTCCCTTTCTCTGTATCCTCTCCAACACTTGTTT